>PVJO010006158.1:17902-89153 GCA_004026905.1 Hystrix cristata
TAAGTGTAAATAAGGACAAAGGGGTAGAATAGATATTTTGTTTAAAAAAGAAAAAAGAGAGATAGTATTCAAAAGAGAGAACTAGATAGGGAAAAGGGGGATAAAGAAGAAGGTTAAAAGAAAAGTAAGATGAAAGGGGAAAAACAAGGGAATATGGCCAATAGTGATTGCTTGGCAAATGAGTGGTGCAAACAATAAATACTTAACATGAATCTAACATCCGACAAGACTCTGCTACACACCAGGCTTAATGCAATTCAAATAAAAGAAGCTAAATATTTATGCCTTATGCTGGGGGTTTTACACCAATGGTTTAATGTTTGATTACCACCTACTTTATGCAATGCTTCAGTGCCTTAGTTCATAAAATAAATCCCATGTGTGTCAATTACCAGGGCCCTAAAATTTAGGTCATCGCTTATTAACACATTGGTGATTTTATAAAAAATATTCTCTTAAAGGTCTCTGGATCTCAAAGGGAAAAAAAGAATACATTCAAAGCACAATTCCTCTGTTTATCTCTACCTTTAACTCTGTGTGTAACACTTCATACTAGAATGGCAATTACAGAGGAGTTTATGCCACATGTACCCATTGAGGTCTACAATTGAAACTGTAACTTTCTTTATGTTGCTTTCTTCTCTCATTTCCTACTGTTTTCTTCCGTTTATTCAAAGCCAAGTATTTGGCCTGACTAAGGTCTTACTGAATTGAAGCTCTACATTGTCCTTAGGAAGAAAGCAAGGACTGACATGTTATGAGTCTAGGTTCTGACGTACCTCAAGACAATGAAATTGCAAGTATTTAAATATCCTCATTTCTCCAATTTGAAACAAGGTGTACAGGGAAATGGAAATTTAATTCACTGTGAAGAGCTGAATTAGCTTTGCAGAAAGGAACTAAAGGTCTGTGTGGGTTTCACCAGCCTGCCCTAATCTTCCTGGTTACTCGGGCAGATCATTAGATAAATCAATCAGCAGTTAGCTTTTCCAGCCCCACAAAAATGGCCAGTGTCCCCAGCCCAGCCAAACCAATAAATAATCAACAGTAAAATCAGCACAATTCCTAAAAGCCACTATCTCTCTAGCACCTCCGTTACGTGAGAGGGTTCTGCTTGAGGAGACCTGCTCTTCTCTGGTCGCAAGGCTATTTGTTTTCCACACCTCTTACCCGTGGGGGCCCTGGCTTCTTGCGCTGGCTACATTTCCTACGCATGTATTTCCTAACTACACCCAGGAACTAGCATGAGACAATGAAAGCATGTGATGAAGTGATAAAGCGTATGACATGGCTTTGAGGACATCCAGATTGAGTTCAAATTTCAACCTTATAACTATGCATTTCTCAACCTCAGTAAGCACTAAGTGCTCTCTTCCTTATGTCATGAAGGGTTGTTGTAAGGAAAAGATAAGAAATAAATGTAAACTCGCTTGTGTTGTGCCTCCTCATAGTACAAACCAGTGTGCATGCATCTACATGCATCATCATTAACAAAAGAATACACTCTTCCTCAGCACAACACAGTTTTGCTTTAAGTACCTTTGCATCCTCAAGCTCACCTAGGACAGTGGCTTGCACATAGTAGGTATTCTCAATTTTGTCACGTTTTTTAATAAGCAGAATTTGTTAAGGGTCTGGTTTATCAGACACTTAACAGTATGCTTAAAGGGCTTCGATATAACATGGCACCATTTTCCCGAAAAGGTCTGATTCCCAGGTTCCCGTGTACTTCAGAGACTCAGGGAGACTCGGGCAGTTTGCTGGGATAACCTGGAAATCGCAGCATCCTCTACATCTCCAACTAGTTGCCAAGTTCCTCGTGAACACCGTAAGGTCTAGCATCCCTACTCTACAGGTATTTTTATTTCCCTTACATCTGTTTCATTCATTTCCTAATCTGCTTTTCTAGCACAGAGAGCTTAAAAAGAAATTTTTAAAATTTTGTCCCAGAAATAACAGAAAGACAGCAGATGAGAATTTTTCCAAGGCAAAAAAGCAGGCAGACAGTCCCTCAGGTTTGGGCCGTTTTAAAATTACTTTCAGGATAAGAATGAAGTGCCTTGATTTTAAGTGACAGAAAACCAACCAAATCAAAGGAAACTTTCTATCATACAATTCTTAGTATTGGCTTGAGATTCAGGGCCCAGGGAGGAGCTCTACTCAGTGACTTACACGCCAGCAGTTCACTCTCTATTTCTCGCGGCTCTCAGCTGCTATGTCCCGCACCGCTGTCCTGTTCCTCTCTCCTCCCTGCGTATCACTCACGGACCGTCACTCTCCATCACTTTCTCGCTGCTCTCATTCAGACGGCAGTAAACCCAGCTACCCGCAGCTCCAAAGCAGAATGTCTTACAGCTTTAGTTATCAGACTATAATTGAAGATATCTGTCAGTGTTAGTCCAGAGTCAGGACCAGATGATAACTGGCATACTTTTGACCAGGTTCCAAAATGTGACACTACCAACCGTGACCAGAGTATAAAGTCACATGTATTGTTCCAAATGGTTGTCTCATAATAATCAAAGAGGTGAGGAATAAATCAGACAAAGGCAAGAGAGGATCTAAATAGGACAGCAAATACTGCATGCAGCAGCTTTGTCCCTGGGTAGTTGTGAGATCTCTGCAAATGGCCCTTCTGGTATTTCCTTCTTTGCTCCATTGTGCAGTGAATCAGAATACTAGCCATCTTCACCCAGCAAGAAGGGAGTTTCACTTCCCCTCACTGGATGTGCCGATCATAGTTTCATGCAGATACGTTCTGGGGAGGCACAGTGAAGAAGGCCTGACTCCAACAAAAAACAAAAAATTAAATAATGAATTAAAACCTAGTGAGGATGTAAACGATCTCACGATATTTCAGCAAAATACTTTGTAGGCATTACAATCACGCTTTGAAAGAAATTAGAACATTATATACCACGCTCGCAGCAGGTATCAGAAAAAAAACAGAACATAGAATTTATATAATGTAATCCTAAATGTGTGATGTATTCAAAATATACCAATACAATGCCAGGATTATGAGGAGTTCTACTTTCTCTTATGTATTCTTTCAATATTTTTAAAGCATTTTCTACCAAAAATGTATCATTTTATAATCATAATATTAAACCATTAAAAGAGTCAATAAAGGGTTTATTAAAAGACTGGACATGGGGCATATTGGGTGAGTTGTACCTTATGCCCCAAGGAGCAATGGTTCACAAGGACTCCCGCCTTCTTTCATAGCATTTGTCATCTGAGACAATTAGCTTACAGTTAACGCAGGTAACGCTTGCTGAAAAATTTACTAAACTTTTTGGAGTAAAGAAAAGACAGAGAACAAGAATGAGGTCTGAAAGCAAGTCAGCCACCTATCCAAGTCCCCTCACAGGCCATCTCACTTCTCAGGTATCCTGTGACCCTCACCTGCCATATACACTTCTGTCTCAACAACTCTTGGGAATCGATACTAAATGTGCTTTCTATGCTCACTATTTCCTCACTGAAATCAGAAAAATAAAACAAAAAAAGGGGGTTGGAGTAGTTCAGCCTCTTTCCTGCTTCGGCAGGAGCCATCACAACCCTGCTCCGTCCAATCCCCTAAACATGGAACTAGATCAACAGAGTAAGTTTCAAACGCACAGCAATAAAGACAAAGCGCCTTGCTAGGCTCCAGCCAGGCTTAGTGGATGTTTATGTGGACTCACAATTCCCCAACTTTAAGTACCAAGGATCAAACACTTCTTTGTGGTCTAATCTAGCACTTAGATCGGCAGAATCAGTTTAACTTCTAACAAGAAAAACAGTTGAAGCTCAGAACTGACAAATTCTGTAGTCTGTCAAGTTCAAGGAAAATCTCCAGATTTATAATACAAGTCAACTTTGATAATCATAGAGTCGCACACCCTGACAGAGGAATGAACATTTAAATGGCTCACACTCTGTCTTCATGTTTACCAAGATGGACACTCCAGTGACCTTTGTCTTCCCCAATCTTTCAAACTTGAGAGCATTTGAGTGCCAGGTCAATTACGCTCTTCCCTGAGCAGCTAAAGCAGCTTTCAAAAATATTGTTGTCACTGTGTCAGATCAGTGGAGAGGAGCAGAAATATGACTTGGGAGTCTCAAAAGGTATTAGGCAGCAGGTTAGCTAGAAATTAAATTCCATTTGCCAAGATTCCATATAACACCCTTGGAGAGTAAAAATATTCAATTCTCTTTATTAGTGCTGAATTTAGAGTTCAAAATGAAAATGATATTAAAAAAAAAGATCGAAGTTGGTGGTCTAAATAGCTCTCTAAATTCTAGATCTTCGGTAATATGCTTCCACATCTGACCTGGCATCCCCAGCTGCAGAGGTTCTCTGGAGCTAAACTGCTGCTTGTTGCTGTTAAATTAATATTTTTAAAGTTATTTCCACTACACTCAGAAAACTACCAAGCCCATGCCAACCTCATGCTCAGAAAACTACAGTGGCTTTTGCATGTTCATGAAGAAGACTGGACTCCTCTCTTTAGCCCCCAGGAATCTCCGAAATCCCAGGCAACCCTGTCTAGTTCACCTCCTCGCCAGCTGTTCCAAGTAACCCGCTTTCCCCACCTGGCACTGTGCCTCGCTGACCCTGGCACCCTCGGCCTTATCCCAGTCCTGGGCACTTCAAACATCCGGACCTACTCCCAGGGCCTGTTCAAGTCCTGCATCATCACAGAACCTCCCTTCACTCTTCAGTCCAGACAAGGCTCACTCTCGTCTGCACGAATCATCACAACACTGACTGGTGCAGTGGTGATACGCATTCACGGCAGGCTGGGTGCTGTACATGTCATCATGCAGACATGGGTTATTTCACCTTCAGAAGAACCTTCAGTGGTAATCACCACTACCTCGTCCCTCATCCATGAGGGAAATTAGATGTGAACACAATTCAGTTCCCCTAAAAGCTTAGGCTCTAGGAACCTCTAGCAGATCATTTTCCCTCTTTGCGCCCTAGTGACTGGTGCCCGATAAATATTTTGTTACACAACCACGATGTTAGAGTTATCAGTGGAAGAGCTGGAATTCCAGCCCAAATCTCTCTCCAAGCACACGCTTTATCCGCGTGTAGAGGCAAGCACAGATGGATCATATGGGCAAGAATTCACTAGAGACCAGTTGATAATTTGCTGTCAGCCAGGGCGAAGCATGCTAAGACTAAACTTTCACTGAAGTGGTTTAGCAAGGTGAGTGGGCTGAGAGGTTTGATCACACAGTCCCCACCAACAGCCTCCATAAACACATGATATAGGTAAAGAGTACTGTGCTGACTGCAGAAATGCATATTTGGGGTACGTCTTTCAGCTGCTATGACCTCCTTCCAACCACAGTGTCCCTCCCAGGACTGTCCTGCACAGAAATGAATTCACTGTTCCTTCTGCAAAATGGGGGCAGTAGCAGCCAGATTGGCTTCAGAAGCCCCTTCTATGTACTGACAGACTTTTGCTACAACATTCTCAAATGGACTCATCCAGTGAATATAATCTACCCAACTCTAGACTCTCTATCAAGTTACGGGTGCAACTTCATTGGCCTCAGACATACAGAAGCTGCCAAGAATTCGTATTAGGTGACACCAACTGGTTTCTATTTCTAGTGATAAACTATGCATTTTTTTCACGCTTTGATGGTGCTGGGTCCTCAGGAGTCCTGATGAAGGGCACAGATACTCATTCAGGGTTTTTGAATCACGGCATTTTAACAACCTCAACATGAAATTAGATTTAGAAAAATTACTGTCTATATTCCTCTACCAAAAGGTAATGGTGCCAGAATCATATGCCACATTTTTTTTGTTTTTTGCTGTTTAATTCAACACAGAGAAGTCATAACTAAGCCTAGAAGCTACATTTTAACTTAAAATGTTCATGACATCTGCAGGATCTAGAGCATTTTCTCTGACTCATTGGTTCATGATACTCATTCTAACAAATAAAGATTTTCTTATTGAAGATAATGATTCTTATTCAAACCAAGCTTCACCACTCAGCACCCTGAATAGGTTAATTATGCATCCTTGGTTGAACTATAGAGAAGGACTGGAATAGGCACAACAGAAGAAGGGACAATTTGCTAGACTTAGTTGCTGCTTCTCAGCATTTGGATTTAGGTAGTGTTATGGCTTGTACATAGATGTCTTCCCAAAGCTTCATGCGGTCATAGGTGAGGAGTTTCAAAGACAGCTGGATTAGGATATGCGAATGTGGATTAAGGGTGTGATAGTAGGATTAAGAGTGTGGAAAACACCCTGGGTGTGGGTAGCACCAATCAGTAGGCTAACAGCCTGGATGGAATAAAAAGGGAGATGAGGAAACCAGGTTTGCTGCTGCTTACTGCTTTGTTATCTCCTGCTTGCTTGCTATGGACTGTTTCTCCTCTATGACACCCCTCTCCTCACCACTCTGCTCAGAGACAGCCAGCTATGGGCTGAAACTTCTATAAACTGTGAGCTGAAATAATCCTTTCCTCCTTTAACTTGTAAGTATCAAGAATTTTGTCTCAGCAACAAAAAAGTAACCAATATAGGTGGGTTGAGACCATAATTAATTAATTGAGAGGCCTTTAAGAAAACCAGAACTAAAAACTGTGAATGGTATTAAAATGGGAAGAGAGAGAACACATCCTGCTCATCTAATCCACAGAAATAGAGTTCCTCCAAGCCAAAACTTACATTGTTTATACATTGATTTCAGTGACCTTAAGTACCGAAAGGTTCTCTTCATTCTGGTATTTATGTTACTTTATCTGATGTCTTACCTTTATGTCTCTCCCCTGCTAGGTCTCCACTGCTAAACTATGTGCCGAGAGTCGAATTGAGGTTTCATTCACCTTTGTATCTTGTAGCTTCAATCACTCTGCTAGCACCATGCCTGTTGATAAACAATTAGAAAACTGAATTTAAAAAAATAAAAAATTCAACAAAAATTGTATTCGAGTAAGGTAATCAGGGCCTTTATTGGAGCTTAATCAGTGCAAGCACTGTACGAAATACTTTACATACATTAGCCTTCATGACAACCCACAAGTTAGGGTTTTTACCAATGAAAAGAATTTGAAGAATTTGAAAAGCTGCCCAAAGTCACACAGCTGCTAGAGGTACAACTAGGACTCAAATCCAGAGATGTCTGTCTACACTAGATTGCCTCCTTGAAAACACAAAGTAGAGGCAGGTGGCCCTCTGTGCTGAACAGTGGATGTCAGCACACGGCCTCTTCCACCTCCCCGGTCAAGCTGTGATCTCTGTGCCACTCACAGCCCTTGTCGATGAAGAGCCTGTTACACCACTCTGTGCACAAGCTCTCGTGCTCCCCAGTGGGACACGTTAGAGGTTAGTTGCTTGGACTTCAGCTCCCAATACTTTTTAAATGGAAATAAAATTACAGAAGAAATTTAGGGATTCCTGTGTCACATGGCCTCTGCAAGGCTCCTTCTGTCGAGACCCAAGGAGAGCTGCTTGGGCAAACTTCAGAAACTGTCACTCATTCAATGGCTGTGCGTTATTTCTTCTGGGAAACCCCAGAGCCCAACTCAAGGCATTATTGATTTCATCTTCTCCTTGCCCTCAACTTCCCAGCTATCAGCTTAACTGTCAAACTTTCTGCAGAAGCATAATTAAAAATTCTATTCCTAGTCCATCTTTACTTACAGAACTATATACTATACTTTCAGAATAAAAAAAAGTATGTGCTGTTGTTTTATTGAGGTTTTTTGCACTTGAGTTATACTATCCTATAACAATCACAAAGAGATATTGAGGTCTGAAATGGAAAATTCTTGTTCCAAAGTTTTGCAGTGACATCAATGGGGACTTTAAATCAGGGTCAACCTAATACTAATAATCACATAATTCTATTCTCTCAGCTCCAGCAGAAATCTCATGAGCTTTTCTAACTTAATAAAAACCACCAAAACCTCATGAAAATCTATATGCCTCCAATGGAACAATTTGTTACCAAGGCTACAACACCACCCAGAACAGATTAAAATAATGAAAACAAATGAGGAGAGAGTGTTATTTCAAATCATCTCTCTCAATTTTTGCAGTTTCGTAATGATTTCTGTATCTATGTTTTACTCACATAAAGAATGGTTCAGGGCACATTTATCTTAGAATTGTACTTGGTTTCTTAATTACTTAATCTCTCCGTAATTCTCTGTAATATGAAATAAATGGCATTCAAAGTATTTTTGGTATAATCACATATTCCAGAGACATTGTTTAAGGTTGTGGCTGTATTTACTAAAGGGATCTAAGAATTTTCTGACGTTTTTCATTTTCTTTCCAAGTGTACAATCTTCAAAGCATAGATTATTTTTTCATTAGAACAGACCTGGCTTGAGTTGTTAAATCCACACATTTCCCTGCTGTATCAAATGTGTAAAGTTACTAAACTTCTGGAATATCAGCTTTTTTATCCATGTAATGAAGCCAATTAACTTATCTGCAAGTGTTACTATGAAGATAGAAAGACATAAGGACACCTCACAAAGTATCTGGTATATTTCACTGTCAATCAATATAATTTTTCCTACCTAAAACCATAGTGTTTATATTTCTGCTTCATTTGAACTTAACAAGCTTGGTCCCCTCACCCTTTAATAGGAATTGAACCCAGAGTCTTTGCACTCAGCTACATCCCTGATCTTTTGTTTTTATTATTTAAGACAGGGTCTCATTACATTGCTGAATTACCCAGGACAAATGCAAACTTGAAATCTTGCCTCGCCCTCCCAGAATGCTGTGATTACAGACCTGCACCACTACATCTGATTAAGGTTTCTATAATAAAGCAACACATCTACAAGAGTAGCTCAGTGGTTGAGCATGTGATTTGCAAGAGCAAGGCCCTGGGTTTAATACTCAGTCTTCAAAAAATAAATAAATAAAATAAAGCACCACAAAGCAAAGGCACGTGATTCTCTTTTTTCTATTTTTCTGTTTGAAATTTTGATTTTATGAAAAAAGATCCTTGGATACATTCCTGTCATGTTCCTTTATATATAATAACTTAGATTGGTGATTTTCTCAAAACTTTCATCAAAATATGAATGAATAACTACCATGATTCTGCTTGTTGACGATTTAATAAAGTGTCACATGAATATAAAGTCACTTTTCATATCTTCTTGTGAATGATGCCACAATGAAGATGAAGTTTCAAATAATAGGTGGAGAAATGAATAGAAAAATCACTTACTTTAGAGAAAAGCATTAAACAAAATATTTTAACAAGAGAAAAAGAGATCACTATGAGTCAATTCTTAAATATCTATGGTTGCAGAACAACTCAGCTATACTCTTAAAAGAGTCATTTCTTTGATTTTAATAATTAAAAGGGATAACATAGTGTTATAGTTTATGTCTAAAATGTCCCCCAAAACGTCCCCCCATTATGTGCTCGAAGGCAGGGCTTTTGAGAGTGGTTGGATCATAAGGGTGTGACACCTAATTAAGGGTGTGTAATAACTGGATTAGTCCTCTGATTGGTTTAGCGCAGCTCTAGGTGTGAATAATGGGAAAGTCCACCCTGTGTGTGGATGGCACCATCCAATAGGCTTGTAGCCTGTTTGGGATAAAAGGAAAAGAAAGCCATGCTGTTGCTTGCTGCCTCCTGCCTGCCACACCATGGATCATTTCTCCTCTGCCATTCGCCTCTGCCATGCTGCCCTGCCTTGGAGCTACCTGACTATGGACTGAAACCTCTACAAACAGTGAGCTAAAATAAACCTTTCCTCCTTTAATTAATTTGTGGTTGTCAGGTACTTTGACTCAGCAACAAGTAATTAAGACACATGGTAAATGGGAATAAATTGGGATTTTTTTTTTTCCTGCCTCTGCCCTTAAGTCCATTGCTACTTGGTAGAAATCATCGGGTTTTGCTGAATTCAAGCCAGAGCTGCCAATTGTGCAGGGGTTTACCTGCAACAACCATGGGTCAAGTCTGCATGCTACTTGTTTTTCTAAATTGATTAATGAATATTGAAACACAACCATGTCCAGTCGTCACATGTTGTCAATGATTTCTATAACACTACACAGATAGAGTTGAACAGTTGCAACAGAGACCAATTAAGGCCCACAAAAAGTATTTGTTGTCTGTCACAGAAATTTCCAGTTTCAATGAATTATAAGTTGACAGTTTTTTATGGTTTTTGCTTCCTCTATTCTATTTAAGAAGTAACCTACACTAAAATCACAAAGACTTCTATGTTTTCTTCCCCCTTCCCACAAAACCATAGATAAAAACACAAGTGTTTTGGCTTTTACATTTAGTTCTATGAGTCATTTTAAATTAATTCCATGTGTGATGTGAGACAAGCATTTAGTTTCTCTCTTTCTTTCCAGATATCCAGTTGTTCCACCAACATTTATTGAAAATGCTTTCCTTTCTTATTGTATTGAATTGTCACTTTTTTTGAAAATCAACTGACAATTATTTGTGGTTCATGTTTCAGTTTTATTCTGTTCCAGTAATTTCTGTGTTTCATCTTATACCAAAACTTTATGATAGTGATTATTGTAAAATTACAGAAACTCTTCAAATCAGGTAGGGTAAGTTCAATAACTTTTTTTTTTTTTTTTGGTGCTGGGGATCAAACTCAGGGCCTTGTGCTTGCAAGGCAAGCACTGTAATCACTGAGCTAAATCCCCAGCCCCAATAACTTTGTTTTTGATCATAGTTTTGCTATTCATTTAAAGGTATTGAATCCTTGGAATTTATGCATAATTTTTAGAACCAACTTGTCAAAATCTAAAAGCATTTTTTTCCTGATTTTTTGAGACAGGATTTCACCATGTACTTCAGGCTGGCCTTGAACTCACAGCAATCCTCTTGCCCCAGCCTCGCAAGTGCTGGATTATAGATATGCACCACCGTGCCCAGCCAAAGTTGTTCTTTCCAAAAGTTTTATTGTTAATTGAGAAATAAAAATTATATATCTATATCATGCTGTTTTGAAATATGTAAACATTGTAGAATGGCTAAAATGAGCTAAACACTGTCTGGAATACTAGGGCTAATTGTGTTGAATCTAGAGATCAATTTGGAGAGAACTGACATCTTAACAATATTAAGAATGTGACATAAATCCATGGACAAGCCATAGATCTTTACTCATTTATAACTCATCTGTATTTTAACAATGTTATACAGTGTACAGTGTATATATTTTTACATATTTTGTAAATTTTTCCCAAAAATATTCATATTCTTGGATGCTTTTACAATTCTTTTCCATTTTCAGATAGATCATGTCCAGCATACAGTAGCGCCCCATTGTCTATAGTTTTCTCTCTGAAGTTTCAGTGGCCTGTGGCCAACCACAATCCAAAATATCAAATGTAAAATTCCAAAAATAAGCAACTTATAAATTTTAAATAATTGTTATTGTATTATATTGTAACGATTGTTGTATTTTGTTATTGTTGTTCTCCGTTACTGTACATAATTTATAAATTAAACTTTATTATAATTATGTATGTATGTATAAGAAATGCAAAGGAAAAAGAATAGTGTATGTAAGCTTTAGTCTATCTGCCATTTTAGATATCCCCACATCCATGAGGGTTCTTATATTCCCCAAAGAGAAATGCAATCATATAGAAATACAATTTCTTTGACATATTGACTTTGGTTCCTATAACCTTATTGCACCCAATTCATTTAGGATTTCTCTGTACACAGTATGTCATCCTTTAGTGTAGGCAGATTTACTTTCCCCTATTCTAATCTAAATGAATGTTTCTTCTTTGTCTAACTCTGTTGAACAAACAGCCCTAGTACAATGCTAAGCAATAAGAGTAAGCACTCTTGCCTTGTTCCTGATCATAGGTAGAAGCATTCCATCTTTAACCACTAAATAACATGTTAATTCTTTATAAGATTGGGGAAAATTGTCTTCAATTCTTCATTTGCGATGTGTTTATCATGAATCATTTAAATTATTGGTCATATGGGTCTTGTTCTTTAATATGTAAATATGAGTCATATTGTTTGAATTTTGTACATAACCAGCCATTTCCCTGAAACAACATCACTTTGAACATTGCATTAGCTGCATTTTACAAATTTTGTTATGTTCTCTTTTGTCCAATTTGAAATATTTCCCTATTTTTTTTTAATTTTATCATAGGTTATTTAGAAGTATGTTGTTTAATTCCTAAATACTTAAGAATTATATGTATGTATTACTATTATTCAGTACTGATATAACTTCATTGAGCTCAGAGAGCATACTTTGAATGATTCCAAACCTTTAAGACTTATTTAGACTTGTAATGATCTAACAAATAATCCACATGAATGTCCACATATACTTTTTAAACATGGGTATTCTTCTGTTGTGAGGTGGAGTATTCTACAGAGTCATGTAGATCAAGTCAGGTGAAAATGTTATCTAAATCTTAATTGTTTTTGCTAATTTTGCAGTCTTTTCATTTTATCAATTACCAAAAGAGAACTGTGGAATCACACATTATGATTAAAAATCACGCCTCTTTTCATTGGCATTCTATAGGTTTTATTTCATATATTTATTTTGCAGTTCCATTATTAAGGAAATACCCGGTTAAGATTTCTGTTTTATGAATTGAACTTTTTATCATTATAAATGGTCCTGCTTTATTCCTGATAATACTGTGTGTTTAAAACTTTGCTTTGATGTTAATGTTATCACATTAGCTTTCTTTAGGATTTACATGACATTTTCCAGGCCTTTATCTTTAATCAATCTCTCTCTGTCTCTCTCTCTCTCTCTCTCTCTCTCTCTCTCTCTCTCACACACACACACACACACACACACACACACTTTGTATTTATATTTTAGATTGGGCCCTTGTAGACTATGTATAGCTGGGTCTTGACACTTTATACAGTTTTCCAGTCTCAGCTTCTAATGAAAATATTTAAATCATTTACACTTAGTGTAAACAATGATATGACTGAGTTTAATCTTACTGTCTTAATAAATTTGTTGTTCTATTTTTTCCCATACATTCTCTCATTTTTCATTATTTTCAGTATTTCTTTTGAATTAATTGAGCAGTTTTAGGATGCTATTTTATTTCCACATTGGTTTATAAACTATACCTCTTTTTTTATTTTTTATTGTTTAGTGATTAGTCTTGGATTTCCAATACTTCATGATCTGACATCAACCACACTCCCAGTTTTAGCTACCTAACTCCTGCTGTACTACAATTAAACAAGTCACTGTCCACAGCTAAACATTGTTTACTTTCATAGCAGTGTGTCATATATACTAATGCACATTTATGCTGTAGCTGACACACATAGCAGTGTGTCATATATACTAATGCACATTTATGTACACATGTATGCTGTACTATACTTTTTTTTCTATTCCATTATTTTCAGTGAAAAAGTCACATAGCACTTACTCTTTCAACAACAGAATGAAAATTATCAGTCATTGTTAGCAGTAGATTTTTGACCCACCCCTCAAGATTGCAGCATAGCAGTGCATTTCTACACTAAGATAGAAAACAACTGAACTGTGTGGTCCTTGAGGGTTTTTTTTTTTTCACCTCTAAGCATTGGGAGCATCTATACCCATTATCCCATCGATCTTCACACTAATCTGTGAAGAAAAAAACCATGTAATACAATGCTCTTGGTCAGATCAGGAAATTATTGTCCAAAATCATGCAACAAATTAGTGTTGGAATGAGCATTAGATGTCAAATAATCATTTTCAATTCTATTGCTTTTTGTATACCATCAATAATTATATTATTTTCCTCATTTTTTTTTATTTTCTTGACTAGGTTTGACTAAATAGAGTTTAGAGAAGCATTTTCTAAAAGTAATCAAAGCATATGAAGAAACTAATAATTGTAAAAAAATAGAAAGTAATAAAGCAGTCACTGTAAAAGAGAGCAGTGTATAAAATAAACATTCAATGATACATTGCTAAGAAGTATTCTTATATATAACGACATATATAACATTCTCTACAGGCTTGTATAGTCATTTAAAGCAAACTCAGTAACAATATAGCTGAATTCCATCCTCAAACTAGGTTTCCTCATCTCAGAAGATCAAAATCAATGTTTCCTATAGGAATAACTTGCTACCAAACACAATATATGAAAGTTTCAAGCATAGAAGACTGGCAGTGCTCAAGGAAGTAGAATCTCAGAGCAGACTCCCTGGCAGCTCATAGCTAACACTTTAGTTCGTATTAGGAGTCAACCACTCAAAACATCACATTTCCTTACCATGCACACTAATATTATAGGTAGTAAGTCCTTCACTGAGCACACAGAGCCCTACAACGTATCCATCATTTCATTAAAAGACAAAGGAAGCAATCACGGTTCTTCCAATGAAAACATTTGCATGAACTTCACTCATTAGGTGTTAGGTGGCAAAGCATTAATGTTGTAAGACTCGCTGTTTCCCACACAGCTTGTACATCTATAAACACAGATCATTAATTATATGAAATCCAGATAACACTTATTACCTTACAATGTTTCCTGCACTAACAAGGTTACCTTCAAAAATTGTAAAGACAGAGCATTCTAGCTCAATGATTAATGTTAAAGTTGCTAGTAATTCAGACTTATGTCAGCCCTAAAGTCATTAGACTCCGAGGGAAACAACTAATGTTAAATGTGGAAAAATCCATTACAACTTCTTTAATTAGCAGTCAAGGAAACTGATTTAGGATTCTGTGACTTGCCCAAGGTCACACGACCAGAAACTGGCAGAGCCAGAAATATAATTCAGATTTCCAAATTCTGAAAGCAGAGCTCTTTTCTGCAAATATTATAAACTTTCTTGATTCAGTTTAATCTTCTGTTACTTTGAAGCCAAAATTTCATTCCATTTACAAGTGGGTCTGGGCATTATAGTACCCTGAAGAATCTCAAGATATTTTATAAAATAAGCATAAGAATTCATGTAGTTCTATACAAACAAGCAAAAAGGCTCCAAGAATCCTATAAAGTTTTTCTTCGGATAGAAATATAAGGAGCTTATCCTATTTTCGCAGATAATCCTAAACTCCTTTTTTTGATATTTTTCTTAGTGGCTCAGGAGTTCTTGTCTTTATTAAAATTCAAACCTCTACAAATCTAGGCTAGCTCTTTTGCTGTTATTATTGTTGTTATTTTATTTTGTTATTTTATTCCTTTTCTTTTTTGAGCTGGTAGCAGATAGTATAAAATCCAATTAAGTGTACCTAGGTGATTGAGATTGTGTTGACATCTCTGGCTAATAACATACAATATAAAAATCCACAACAGGATTCCAGCATATCAGAGAGTTATACATAAAATATAAGTTAGCATGAAATGATAGAATCTAAAGCAATCATTTCTCTTCTATCATAAGAAGGGTGTATTGGGTATATGTTCTCCTCTTGAAATTCTGAGACCGCTGAGTTAAGAATTAAGATGCTGGCACTTTATTCGGAAGGCCTAAGCCCAAAATGGCAAGGGAAGATATGGTGCAAAAGGACACAGTCTGTCACAACGCCGGCCACACTGTGTACTGTAATGAGAGGGGATGTGCATGCATATTCACTCGGCACATGGCACTTCTCTGGAAAACTTGCCAGGACAATCTGAAGAGGAATACGTTTCATTTATTGAATGCTCAGTAAGAAAAAAGTTAATATCATTATTTTCCCAAAGGAAATGTACTTCAGGAACTTGTAAAGTTCATAACTCCTTCCAATACATTTCTAAATAGACTATAATATTCAGAGGATGAATGATGCTGACATAATGGAAAGCAAACAGACCAATAAAAACTTCTGCGGAACTCTTTTTAATTTTAGAAGAGGAAGATTATGTGATTGGTTTGACATTCAAGAAGATATCAAGGAAATTAATATTTTCTAAACTTCAACTCCAGAAACTTTAGACATGAAATATATAAGGAAAAGAAATACCACCAAGGAATTTCAAATTGAAACCTTTCATTTTGATC
The DNA here is from genome assembly GCA_004026905.1 of Hystrix cristata. Lineage (NCBI taxonomy): Eukaryota > Metazoa > Chordata > Mammalia > Rodentia > Hystricidae > Hystrix > Hystrix cristata. The sequence continues at coordinate 33,877 of PVJO010006158.1, forward strand.
AAAAAATTCTCTTGGGTGCAGCAATAAATATTCATGAGCTTTGGAAAATCTAATATTTACCGAGCCAATTTTTTTAAACAAGTGAACATTTTGGGAGAGCTCTTTGCAGCTCAGGCTTACCTTCTCTTGAGCGCCTCATCACTGGTGAAGAAATGGGCCTCGGGAGCATCTTTCTAGCAAAGTAGCCTCCCCACCACACATCACAGCTGACTAGATAAAGAAAACACCACTGTCACATGAGGAGCCAGACTAGAAATGGGTCTGAGAAGACTTGATTCTGCCCGGAGGAACAGACTTGATGCACTGAGAAAATGGGTCAATTAGATTCAGACACTGAACTCTGCAGACATGTCTTAGGAGCCAGGTAATCTTGTCAGGAAGGTCTGGCAAATGGAGTAAAGGAAATCTGTCTGCAGACAGAGAACAATGGAGAGGCTCAGAGAGTAGGAACGCCAGTGCCAACCAGCAGGATGGTTGGAGTGCTATATTAGATCAGGTAGCTTGCAGGTTCTGGGAGGCTCTTTCTAAGAAGATTAGCCACACAATTTGTCCTCTAAGCTTGCTGCATTAAATTCCTAGGGCTGCCATGACAAATTACCACAAAACTGGCAACATGGAATCGAAGATATTTACTCTCCCAATCTTCTGGAGATCGGAACTCTAAAATCAGTGTCACTAGGTCAACATCAGTGTGGTGACCACAGCTGCTGCGGGCTGCCAGCATTCCTATCCTGTGGCCCTGGCTGCAATCTCTGTGTGACAAGTCGCCTTCTGCCGGTCTCTCCTAAGAAGGCTTGTTGTTGTATTTAGGGCCCACTGAGATAATCTAAGGTAAACTCTCCACACTGAGATCTTTAGCAATCACATTGGCAAAGACCCTTTTTCCTTATAAAGTAACATTAACAGGTCCTAAGGATTATCACCTTATAACTTCGGGAAATCCTTATTTTACCAATCCTACCAAGACATCTTTCATAATAAAACCAGGAGCCAATTTGTAGTACTTCAGGAACTAATGACAGAATCCAGTTCTTTCCCAGATAAAACTGAATGTGTGGTCTCCCTCTACTCCCATATGAAGTTCCACCTCTGAGCTATACTAAACCTCTACACTGATTATAAATGTTTCCCCTGAAACTGCCATAGCAGGCCAATACCCAATTCACTTCCCATCCCTAAATTCTATGAGAGGTTCCTATGTCTTTCTGAAATGTTCTCGTTTAGTTCTAAAAACCTAGTTGGAGAAAGTTCTGTGCTTTGCAATCAAATAACTCCAACTATGACATCCTGAAGATTCCAACATCATTGTATCTCTCACTTTTACACACATGGTACTCTCCTTAGGTATAATCACATTTAAAGCCTTTTCCACACAACTATTAAATGACATGTGTGAATCTGTTAATGCATAAAGAAACAAGTGAGTCCTTCAGATTTCAACAAACAAGTGAAAATATGCAGTGACACAAAGACTTTCTGAATTTTCATGAAATGATACTGTCCAGGGAACCTAAACTTTCACCACCTAAGTTAAGGTCACCTTCAGTGGAAGACATGTGGAACCAGGAATTTTCTCTTCAATGATAGGAGCACTACAGGAGAGAGCAAGTCTTCTGTGCCACATCACTTACTTTTGTAATAATCCAATCCAGTCCCAATAACTCTGAGACAAAAAATGAATAAACACCTGTCTCTAGAATATCTTCAAATATATCTACACCATGGAAGATCTAGTCACTCTTACACGAACAATATACAGAAATCAAAAGAAGGCTTTATCTATATTACTACAGCTTTTAAAATTAAAGCTACTATTTTTCTTACCAACACAATTGTCTGCATCACTGAACATATCACTCAAGTAGTCCCTAAATTGAATGTCTATAATTCAATGAGACTCCAGTAACACCTTCCCATGAAGATGAACCTGCTCTAACAGCTTGTTTCATTTTTAAGGTAACTACATGGCAAGAAGATCCACTTCCCTCTTCCTACTGTAGGATTTTGCATTTCTTTCATAAAAAGCACTAACATAGCTCATGCTTTCATGTTTTTTTCCCCATTCCTTCTTTTACTATCTCAAAGGTTAGGACTGTGAGGCAATTCAAAATCGCTTCAAGATCCTAAGTCAGTGCTACACTTTCAGCTAAACCACTCAAAAGGTTTCATCCAAAGAAAGCCACATTAATGTCACAAAGTCAAGGAATCTGCAAGGAAAATATCAGAAACCATGTTTTTTTCTAAAATGTTACTTTGAGAATACAAGTTTACAGAAATTTCTTGGACTCACTCAATGTCAGACACTATGCTAGGATAAGTCTCTCCACATGAAATATTTGCAAATTCTTAGAAGAAAAAGAATAATCACAGAAAAAAATATTTATTGGGCTGTCCAATCTAAAACAGGAGAGTACTACTCCCAAATGAATGTTCTCTGTGTAGCCACGAATCCTCAGTCCATAAAAGATAATGAACTCAATAAATATTGTCCAAATTAATGAAAATTAAGTACAATGTGAGCATCCCTAATCCAAAATGCTCCAAAATCCAAAATTTTGGAGCACCAACGTAATGCCATAAATGGAAAATTCCATACCATGTAATTTTGTTTCATGAGCAAAATCATTAACAATGTTATATAAAACACCTTCTTGCTGTGTGTATAAGGTGTACTTGAAACATAAATGAAGTTCATGCTTAAACTTGGGCTCTATCCTCAATGTATATCATTATATATTATGTACATTTAATATATATTTGCAAATATTTCAAAATAAAAACAATTAAGAGGGCAGCTGGATGAAAGCCAAGGACTCTGTATAAAATTATTGAATACTAAAACTAGATACACTAAGGGGAGAAAGATTATAAAAAGAATTTCCAACTACACAGAACAGTTATGAATTTCCCCTTTTGTGCAACAGTGACATTATGAACCATGCAGGGATCCAGCTTAACACAAATTCAGTCACCTTGATTACGACTGTGGTTATGCAGTTTTGGCCTCTTGGTGACCCTGGCACACATTCCAAACCCTGTAGGACAGCAAAGTTGTCACAATGGTTAGATGAACTCTTCCACTGACACCTGGACTCTTTGTTTTTTTTTTTTTTTTAATTTTATTTTAATGGTGTATTTTAGATGTACATAGTGGTAACATTCATCATAGGGGATTTGTACCTGTACATGACATATCTTGTTGCTTCTTTTCTTCCCCTTCCCCTCCCCTCACCCGCTCCTCCCTCTCTATTTACGAAGGCTTTGTTTCCATTTTTTCCTTCCATTTCTTATTTCTCATGACCTGGACTCTTTCTTAACTGATGCTTGACACAGTACTAGTCTTTGAGAAAACCCAAGTACATGCCAGTTGACCACAGCCCACCTTCCCCTGACTTAGGATATAAACCCCTCCCTCTTGCCTCAGGGTATGGGATCCTCCTGTCTTGCCAAATATCTGCCCATAAGTCCCTAATAAATAGCACTCTGTGCAGTCTGGTTTTACCTTTTTCTTCAGTGTCTTGGCATCCTCCACCTTTGCCAGTTAGTTCCTGTACACTGGGTTTTTCCAATACAAGCTAGCGAGAAGAGGGAAAAGAAGGAAGGGAAAAAGGCAAGAAAGGGGAAAAAGAAAAAATGGAAAAATGCAAATAAACCTGCTATAAATATGGAAGGAGGGAGCAGAAAGGAGAGATGGAGAAGGGTGGGGAACAAAGATACATCATGTACAGGTACAAAACAACCATGATGAATGAGATCAGTATGTACAATGTACCAATACACGGTCTTGGTTTAAAAAAAAAAAAAAAAAAAAAACAAGCCAGCGTAGGAGTAGAGACCTGAGTTCAAGTTTCTTGTTTGTTCACTAACTAGGTATAGAACACAAGCACATGACACATGACATATACCTGTGAATAAGCACAGTATATCATGTTCTCTCTTAGCTTAACTTCTTAGAGGTAAGAGGGGTAAACCAAACAATTTAATATAAACACACAATCACTTGAAGATAACTGGAAATTGAATTTAATGCATCATATTCTGGGCTTCTATTCTGAGAACACTTTTGTTACCCACTAACGCCTGAACTGTTTCTTTAGAGTGTGTGTGTGTGTGTGTGTGTGTGTGTGTGTGTGTGTGTGTGTGCACGCACCAGGGATCGAACTCAGGGCCTTGCGCTTGCTAGGTAAGCACTCTATCCACTGAGCTAAATCCCCAGCCCATGTTTCTTAACTGACATTTGACACAATAAAAAAACTGACATCTCACAAATAAATATACATTTCTTTGGCCATGTCATTCACATGAAAATACATGTGAAATTTAAAATGAAACTTCGAATGGGGCCCTACTTTACTCTGAGACGCATGTCACTCTGTCAGTCCTTTTCCTATGAAATTTGCTTGAAAAACATCTTTCTCCATTCATTCATGTGCCACATTTTTTTCTAAAGATTACACAATAAAAGGAATTATAGCTCAGCTCATAATTCTACTTGAATAATCAAGCTCATTTGAGAAATCGGCTGTAATGTCTGCAGCTGGGCTGTAAAGGCGCTGCTGGGCTGACAGCTATGAGAGCGTCAAAGTCAGTGGGCGGACTCTCGGAAATGGGTAACATCTTCCTTTCACAGCAGCGCTCTTGGTTAAATGGAATGTTGTACTCTAAACTAAATTACTTCAAGTCTATTTGTGAAACTCTGTTGGATACATGTTTCTTATACAAACAACGGCTGGAGATAAATCTGCCAAAACTGGCACTCTGATTCATATTTTTAGTTATGTAAAACTTTGAGCCCAGAAATGGAATCCAAGAAAAGCGTTTTATGTCAGCCCCCAAATTTTCCTGGATATTTTATTGACTACATTGTAATGCGTAATACATACATTTACTAATGGTCTCTTGATACTGCAAAAATTATACTCATTTCTCTAAACTGTCCCCCAGCGACCAACTTACTTCCAGGGCATTTATGCTACAGAGTAGAAACTGGCAACTAGGGAATTTAAATAAGCTGCCAAAATTTTTCAATATTAAAGGCAACAAACAAGGCAGAGTAAGGCCTTTCCTCACAGGAGTGAGACTCAACCGCACTTAGAACATTTCTCTCTAATGTTTTCCCATATTTAAAAAAAAGGGCAAAGGAGTTAGTGGGCTGTCGTAAATTCAGCAGAGGACCAGGTGGCTTTCCTTATAGACTGGAATATAAGCATCAAAATTTCAACAATTTACTCAATTTCATTTAAAGGGCAAAGACGAGTATGCAAAATTGTAGTAGGGATAATCGAAGCCCTCAGAATTCCAAAGGCCTACAATGCAGGGTAAATCCATCCATTCTCCCTTGATTTATTTAACCATTTCCAGAACCTCTAGTGTATTTCTCTCACCGTCTCCATCTTCTGCGCCCCCCCTTCCAACCTCTGCAGCAACCACATCAGAAATCTCCAATTATTGTTTAGAGAGAACAGAATCCCACACCAGTATAAATGAAACTGGAAGTTGAAACTGTATCCACTTTAGGAAACTACTCTCTCCTCAGGTCTTATCTGATAGGAGAGAAAGAGTATTTGCTATTAAGTGCAAAGTGCTCTGCTGGGTGCCTGCAATCCTTTCGTGACAATGTACGATTCGATGGATGAGAAGACAGAGAAACAAGTGCTTTGGCCACTCCTCACATCCCTCCCTCTTCCTGCAGGGGGTGGGTTTGCTGGTTTAGCGCCTGTTCCAACCCTCTTCTAGTCTACCAAGGCATGTAAGCTGCACATTCATATTTCCCAAACTGTCCTAACAGCGAGCATTCTACATGTTATTTAATTTGCACCAATCAGAGGTGCTTGCGCAAGTCCTTTTTAGAATTGAGTCACTTGGAGAGAAAAACACTTACCGCACACTTTGACCTGATATAGATTTACGTGAGACACAGCAGGCAAGACTCGGGGCACCTATTTTCCAGGCACGGAGCGTTTGGATCAGAACCTATGGTGGTGACTTCTTGAATAGCAGCTTCATCTTCCCGGCAGACACAGCAGCTCTGTTGGTCGCCTGGTCCTCTGCTATGGTCTGGCGGCAGCTCAGCCCAATAGAGCATGCCTTTTGGAAACCCTCAAAGAAACTTTGAGCTCTCTGTTTCCCTCATTACTTTTCTGGCTAAACAAGCCATCATAGATTCTGTTATATGTATATGAGAGCTACTATCATACCCTATAAATCCATAGATAACTCTTATAAAGTTAAACAGAAAATAATCACCAGATAAAATACTCCATCTGCACTCTTAAAATTACAAATTGAGGATTTGTAAGTATAATAAAAAAGGAAGAGCCAAAAGAAGCAAAGAAATTTTTTCTGTTAATTCAATGAGGAATGAAGATATTTGTGCAATTTTACAGTAAATGCTAAATTCAGCAGCTGTGAGGTACTCAGAAGTTCCAGAGGAAGGATTTGCTCTTGACTGGCCCCTGTGAGTTAGCCTAGTAATATTTGGAAAATCCTGCATGTCTCTGTTCACCTGAGGCCTTGACCGTATCAGAGAGTTGATGCCAACAGGCGGACATGTAGCAGATGCCATTTCTGTCCTTCTGGAACCCTGAGTCCTGCTCTTTGAGCGTGACCTCTGAGGCAGGGGAGGTGGGTAGGATAGAAAGCGAGTGGGTGCTCTACGCCTATGTCGCTGACCCCAGTAGAAAGCCTGAGCACCAAGGCTCACGCGAGCTTCCCTGCCAGACACTATTACACCTATGATCTCACAGCGTTGCTGTTTGTGAAGCCACCAGGGAGGGAAGAGAGCAAAGTCTGAGCCTGGTTTCTCTGAAAGTCTGCCCTGGCTACCTTTTCATTTGTTCACTTTAACCTATATCTTTCCCGTGTAACACATTATTTCTAAATTCTGTCTTCCCGGTGCATTATCACAGCTGAGAGTGGTTTGGGAGACTCCCAAAGTGGCAAGTTTGAAGAGAATATTGCACAAAATAGGGCAAAGACATTGTACTGGGCAAGGTTAACAGGAGCCAGATCACAGAATATTAGAAATCATGGTCTATTTTTAAGTCTAACTTTCCTTTAGAAAATTATGACATCTGTTTTCCAAGAAATGTATGTACCACTAATACTACACATAGCTTTTTAAGACAATACCATAGGCGAAACAATAAAAATTAGATCATATGGTAGGATAAGAGATTTATTCCTGGAATAGAAAATCATGTAGATACTCACGTAGCCTCAAAGTATCACTCATAGATTATTCACTACAAAGCAGATAATTTATATCTACAGTGGAAAGGTCTGGTAGTCACTGGTTTAACCAAGCAATTGAGCTCAGCATCATCATGGTGAGACGCCTGATGAGACGCAGGGAGAGGTACCCAATACTTCCGTGGTATTCTTACTGAAAATGCTTGAGCTGCATCCACTTGACATGTATCCACTCAAGAAAAACACAAATCCAGCCCATGAGATGCTCTGCATGATGAGCTTATTGGACTTTTCAAAAGATTCACCATCATGGAAAAAAAAAAAAAACAGGGAAATGATATTGTTCAGGTTTAGCAGAAACTAAAGAGACAATCTGAATGTAATAAAAGTATCTTTTTTGGATTCTGAAGTTAAAAAAAAAAAAACAATGATCATAATTTAACATGATCTTATACAATATAACTAATGATAAGTACTTTAGGGCATTTGGGGGGCATTTTAAGTATGAGTAGTATGGTGGGTAATATTACCAATATTGATTTTCTTTGCTATGGAATGACTGTCTTTACAGAGACACCTGTCATGCTAAAGTAGTTAGAAATAAAATATTATAATGTCTACAACTTATAATAATTTAGGGAAAGAAAAATATGTGAATTGTATTACCAATAAAGACATATGATTTGAAGAAAATAATATGAGTGTTATTTTTCCGCAGATAAAGCTAGGAAGGTATATAGACAGTCGCATGACCTCGAGGTTGGGGGAGGGGAATGGATGTAGCACTCTGTTAAGAGGCGAGTAGCTTGCTTTTACAGTCCTTCTGACTTCCTTACCTGTGGTTTTAAAATTTTTCAAATATTCCCCTATCCATGCAGTGGATAATGAGTTAGCCATCTGAATGGCTCAGGTTTCTTCTTTACGTGTTTTGTGAAGTTGGTGTGTAAGACTGGGACAAACGTATATGTACAAATCCTATTCACACTCATACACAACCGTCATTTATATTTAGAGAAGTTTTGCAAGGCAGTTATTCACAACATGAGGACTGGCTTTAGTGTAGAAAAATGTGGAAACTTTGGAAGGGTGATTGAATTTGCTGTACTTTTGTTAAAATTATAATTGAGTTTATGAAACTCAGTGACAGTAAAATATTATAAATTTTATTTCATTATATAAACTCATAGAATTATAAATCTTGGAGCTAAATGAAAAATTTAGAGATTCATATCACTGGAGAATTAATATCCTAAGAATTCTCTCTTACGTAGAAGACTATGTTGATAAATATTTTGAGGAGGGTAATGAAGTAGATTCAAGCAACAGCATAATCTCTACTCTAGAAAGGTTTAAATTCCTTTGAAAGATTTAACACACTGTCTTTGTAAAAGATGGCATTTTTTAAATTCATCTATTGTAAGGTTATCAGAGTCCTATAATAACCCAAACAAAAGAGTTACATAAAACCACCTTTGCAAGACTAAATTATTGAGCTTTCGTTTCCAATGCCCATATGGCTAACAAAATGCCGGCAAGCAACGGCATCAGAGAGTGGAATGCTGTTGCCTTAGGAGGCTTCCCACACTAGAAACAAGGCAACTGGGAGGAGAGCAGAGTCTTCAGACTGTGGCCAGTTCCCAGCTCTGCAGCACTCCAGATGTGTTACATGAGAAAAATCATGTTGCACCCCTGCGTCTTGGGTTTCATTATAAACTGAGGTCCACAATCATAACTTTGAAAGTTATTGTAAAAGTAAAATTGCTTATATATGCAAAAGCTTCGTAAGCAATTCAGCACTTTGAATATATTAAGGGGAACTAAAGGAGATTTTAGGAATTACGATCCGGTCACCCACTGACTCCTCTGGCTTTATTTTCTTTCACTCAAAGTAGAAGAGCACGTGTTAACATTTACATAACCGGCACTTTACTGAGAAATGTTCTAGAGGTCTCAACAGGGGAGACAGACCTTAAATTCCATTTAGATTCCATAAGATTGCATTTAGAACGAAGTAGAAACACAGACAGATTAAACTGCCTGAACAAGTAAATGGTTTGTTCTGACCTGTAGTAAAGATCATCTTGTGTTACTTTCAAAAAAGCCAAGAAATTATTTGTTATGAGGTGCTTCTTAACCTGATGAGGCATGTTCTTATAAGATTTCTAGAGGAAAAAAAAATACAGTGTTCCCAATTGACCTATTACTTTTTAGGAGGTCTCAAATATTAAGGAGAAGTATAGCTGTTTAGATAAATCCTCTTACATCAGAGAATAATTGGATAAAAGCTATTTAAAAATTTTCAAAGCAGCTGAACAATCAAAGCCACTGGCCTGAGATAAGAAAACTGTAGAAGTATACTTTCACTCTTCAGAACCGTGATGACTGGAAAAAGTGTTGAACTTGGAGTCTGTGCACTTGGCCTCTCCAAGGCTTGGCCATTGACTCACTTGACTTTAGACAAATCACTTGACTTTTCAAAGCCCCAGTTTTCTCTGCGTAAATTAGAACCATGTAAATTCTTTTTCAACTATAACATTCCTTGCACGTCATTATTTTAAATTCCAATTCTAATCTAAATTTCACTTACAATTCTGCCTTTTCTAAAACTGGAAAATTGTGAGTTGGTCCTGCAATATAATTATTTGCAATCTACTTGACTGAAATGGATTTTAACTTCAGAATGAAATGCTTTTATTGCCTAACCCTTGACATGCAGTGCAGTAAAATTTCTCATCAGACTGCCAATGAGCCAAGCACATACTGAGTTTACCCCCAAAAGATGCATTTATCACTGAATACTAATTTTATCATTCAATAGAAAATACTACGAATTGAAATTGTAAGTAGATGCATTTTGTTCCAACGGCAGGCTAACCTCTGAGTGACTCCTGTACCGATCTGCCCTGACAGTTTCCAGGTTGTGACATCATTGCTCTCTTACAGATTAATTTACTTTATCTAAAACCAGTACATCTTCTGATGAGCTTGTCCTAATCGCCGCGGCACCCTTCCTCTGCGTCAGCCTAAGGAAACTGCTTCCATTTCTCTTCCCCTTCTCTCCATCTTTGGGAAAACGGAAAGGAAAGCAAAATAGATGATTCCATTTCTATATCTAATCTCTCTAAATCTTTATCTCTTCCTTTCTAAATGGGGGACAATTAATTCCTGCTGATTGTATTAAGTCAAATACATATCAACCATGTTTTCGCCTTTTAATATTTTAGCAAGCTATTCACTCAACACTGACTATCAAAAAAAAAAAACCTATCTGTTTTTCTTTATATATACTTTTTCAGCAATTTCTACCCATGTTCTAAACAGCATAATATTCACCAGTGTACAGTGCCTTTTGTTAAATTCTAGTTTACAATAAAAAGTCAAACCTTTAATGTATAGTATAGATTCAAGCATTGTAGTAAATTCTAGAGATGCAGAGATGAATAAGACACTGTCCTTATTTTCACAGTGTTCCTTTTTGGAGGAACATACACATAAGTAAAACAAAGAACCATAGTGACACCAGTGGTCACTGGTGCAGGCCAAGCTCTGCATAGGAAGCAGCGGTCACTAATTCTGTCTAGGGCGTTCCAAGACAATTTCACAAGGAAAGTGGTATTTGAAGGTTGAAGAAACTTCCTAGGAAGAAAAGGCAGAAAGTGGAACTGATGGTAGCAGAATCAACACAAGCAAAATCACGGAGGCCAACAGGCATGTGGAGGGTAGGACAGACCAGCACAATCAGAGGAAGTGACTGGTGGGCGAGCTAAGAAAGGGTGGTATGGATTCGAATGTCATGCATCCTGTAAAAAATGTAGAAAATGTACAATGAATAAAATTTTTAGCTAGAATAGTTACATGATCAGATTTCTACTTGTTTTGGAATGCTAATTCTAGAGATAAAATTGTGGATGACTATGATGGTTAATGGTGATCGTCAGTCTGACTGGATTAAGAGATGCCTACCAGGTTAGTGAAGTGCACTCCTGGGTGTGTCCATGAAAGCGTGTAGAGTTTATTGCAATGCCAGCTTGCAAACTGAGGAGGAAGACCATTCGATGTGGGTGGAACCATCCAATGAGCTTACAGCCCAAAGGACAGAGAAGTCAGCCTGCTTTTGAAAAGCTCCTCCTTGCTTGAGTGGGTGTGTCTTTTGCTACCGCCATCACCTAAGGACATCAAATTTCAGTTTCTTCGGTCTTTCAACATGGACTCACACCAGTGACTCTCTAGGTGGCTTCTAGGCCTTCGATTTTGGATTCACCCTGAATCAAAGCTTTATCCCTCATTTTCTGCAGCTTTCTGCTTCCTGGACTGAGAAGTTACTAGGTCTTCTGGCTCTCAGCATGCAGATGGCCTTTTTGGACTCTCTCGCTTCTGATCCTGTGAGGCTACCAAGCCCCCTTGCTTAATTACACAGATATATTTTTTCTATTGATTCTGTTCCCCTAGAGGACTCTCGGCAATACAGTGACCTACGGATGGACATGCTGGAGATGAGGCTAAAATGGAGGAGACCAGCAAGACATCCTCTTGAAAAAGGTAAGACAGATTCTAGAAATATCTCAGAGATGGACTCCACAGCCCATGATCAGGTGATTATAGTGAGGAAAGTGGAGGAATGAATTAGAAAGAAAGAAAAGTAGGAACCGATTCCAAGACATCCCGGGGAGTAGAGGTGAAGGAGGAATGCTAGTGGGAGTAAAACGCTGAGATCATCCTCAGGTGTACAGAATGTGAGATGTGGTCAGCGCATCGAAATGAAAGTATAGTAATTTCTTAGAAAACTGTAACTAGTGCCTGAGAGAGGTAGTGGTTAGAGAGATGAGACAAACTTGAGGTTCGCTGCTGCGTAAGTAGCAGTGGAGGACATGAGGGCAGATGTGATAGTGAAGGGAAAGTTTAACTGAAAAAGAAAGAGGATGCTCAGTGACAAGTTCCTGGGGGAATATCTAGATGGGAGGGAGAGGAGAATGCCAAGGGGAAATTTATGAAGTAGCTGAAGATGTTGGAACCTAGGAGTCACTGTACGAACAGGAAGGAGCAAAGCAGAGGTGGGGAAAGAAGAAAAGCTGGGAAGGTATATCCCAGAAAGCAGGGATAAAAACATTTATTCATGGTTGACTGTTCTGTTTTGCCAGGCAACGTCCAGAAACACATCCCCCAAAGAGAAGTGGAACACTAGAGTGGTCCAGCAGGTGGTAAGGCCAGCAGCAACTCACAGGAACCAAGCAATTAACAAGGACAAGATACGAGTGATAGAGGGATCCATAATCCAGCCTGGCCAGAGAGAGAGTTTGGGAAAGATTCCCTGAAGAAGAAATAAGGGGGCTGATATCTGACAGAGAAATGAAAGTTAGCTGGCTGAGAAGGAAATGAGAGAATGTTAGAAAAATGGGCATTATAAGGAGCAAACTATCTGCAACAAAAGGGACAAGGGCCTGGAAGGTCCCTGGGGCTTGAACTGTGAGCCCACAGGAAGAGCAAGCAGGCAGGACAGGCGGCAGGGAATCAAACCATGCAGGAGTCAGCAGATCGCACTCTTAAGAGGCCATTAAATGGTTTTAAGTAGAGATAGAGTTGTGATCGTATTTTGCATTTTTAAATGATTCAGTCTAGTAAGAAAATGTAGGAGACTCCAGAGATAAGGAGTATGAATTTCAAAAATGACGAACACCTAAGAGTGATTCGTTAAAATGTAGGTTTGAGGCTAAACATACTCCAGGTTCACTTTTGCTCAATGAATTATAGTGTGAAGGATGATACTCTACCCCACTATTCATCCCCCAGAAGAGATTCTCGCTTAGACAAGGGCATGCCTGTCTGAGATGTGGAGGTGAATTAATGGTATTAGGACTAAAAATTTTCTAATAGGCCAGGAAATTATGCCCTTGCTTCCTTAGGAATAAACACAAATTCCTTTGGAAAGTAAACTAAACCTAGAAATGGCCCTTCATGATGTGCCTCTGCCTCCTTCAACCTCACAGTCTCCTCCTGCCCCTCACTACGGTCACAGTAAAGCACTTGTAGTTCCTATTCACATCAGTCTCCAGTTTGTTTGGATCTTTGTCCCCGACCTTACGTACCCATCCTTCAGATCACACTTTACAAAATACTTCTAGAAAGTAATTCCTGAATCTTTGACACTGAGATAAGCTAACATTTCAGGCTTCCTTATGTCCGTATAGATACACATTGCTTGTTTCTAAACGGTATGAATGCTACATCCGCCTTCCAAATACCATTCAGCCTGCAGCTGAGGGAAGGCGGAGGAAGTCAGAGAGGCTCTAGGGAAGGTAGAGGCCCATATAGGAGCAGAGAAAATCATCAGAAGACAAGGAGATTAGGGACAAGTAAGGGAGTGAAACCCATTACTCTTGTCCGAAGAAATGATAAGGGATGATTTTGTGAACATAACCTCTTCTGTTTTTTAAAAAGTATTTAATGACAAAAGTAAAACAGTGGAGCCATCACCAATCTTCCTCTAATACACAAAAATGGGTTCACCGGAAACATTTCCCATTCGTTCCTTCTAAAAAATTGACTTCCCAAGTAGAATGCCATGTAAATGACATTGTTAGGGGATTACGAAGAGGGTGCAATCATTTACAAAAAGTAGAGAAGTATTTTTGCTTTCAGAAGCTTCCAGGAGCAATGCTTAAAGAGAGTAAAGACTGTCGAGGGAAAGGAGTATCGCCTCCTTTAACAGAGACGGTGGAATTTGGGGACTAGCACTGTGGTTTAGTCCAGCTGTATGCTGCTGGTCTGAACAACAATTGTTTCTGTCATTCATTACTGCAGTGTTACTGTTTTTACTTTATTTGCAAGCCACATCACGCTACCACACAAGTTGAGGCCCAACACTAACCTTGTTGTAATCATTTTCAATAAATTCTTGCAGCTACTGACAGAAATTGAACAGATAGTGGAGGCAGGTTCTAAAGCCATTCACAGTAATGTGATCCAGCAATTTACGGAGAGAGACACAGTATGGAAAAATCCCACGTCCCAGGACCAGGACGGTTTCACCAAACTTACGGAGAAGTTCAAATTGCCAAACTGAAATGTGAAGATCAACGGTTGGCCCAAATGGTGTCATTTTCACCCTGCTCCAGAAATTAAACAGCTCTGAGCTGATAACGCCCATAATTTAACATGTAGGGCAAATTGCTAAAGCACTTAACCAGTGAGGTACTAATCTTCCTCCCGTGTGAACTGGAACCGACTCCTGACAGCAAAATCAATTGAAGAGATTTCCCGGAGGGACAGCTTCTAAAGCGCAGCGTAATCAGGAGATAAGGGAATTTATGGGGAGGCTATCACAGCCCTCTACAACAAGCCACCAACTGCCAAAGGTTTTCCACAGCCCCGAGCCCAGAGCTGTGTGCCTCCCCAGCGGATCCCACTGAACTCAAGATATCTGGAGGTCAAAAAAACCTTTTTCATACTGATTTAATCTTGTTACCTGAATCACTTGAGGTCAAGCAAATTTACGACTTTGATTCCCGGGGGCAGCTATGGAATTATAAAAGAGCAACCTTTGCTTTTTGATGTATTACAAAACGCTTTGAGCTACCTGCTCAATCTATTTGGTGGCTGACAAATTTGCATGTGCCTATAGCTTCTTAAAATGAATTGTCTGCTTTGAACTCATGAGGGTTCCAGAAATCTAATATTTTGTTCTGGCAAAATTTTCATCAAAAGCAAATAACCATTTGTTGCTTCAAATGATGAAAAGAAGATTATGCGCTCATTGTACCACTGCTATACATTATACCCTGAGACCTCCTCACCTCTACCCATACAATAGTGTATGCATATGCAGTGCGACTTGGTAGCAAAAGCAAACATTGCTCTACAGCTCAGTAGACATGGTGTTTGGGAAGCTTTACCTCCCTCTTATACCACCTGCTTCTAATGATTGTTACTGGGATAAATGAGATAACATAGATAAAGTACCTCACTCAGACAAAGGCACACACACACGCACACATACACACACACATACACACACATTCCCTTTCCAATATTTGCCCCACTCTTTTCAATACGAAGATCAACTTTAACAAAAATAATACAAGGAAACCCACTGGGTAATTTATAACACTGTGTCCTCTTCCCAAATGTTGCTATTCTACCTCTTCCTTCATCTTTTGCTTCTCTGAATATAACAAAGAAATCCTGTTTTGTTGTCAGTGGCACTTTCTGTCAACCTGAGTGTAGCTGAGCCTATGGACATTGTTCTTACACACATGCATTATCTCATATTTTTTTCATTGATTTGTACTTTTTCCATCACTTACACTCTCAAAAATCCAAGTTCCTTGGAGATCCCTTTATGTTATAATCTTCATATTTTTTTCAGAATCCGCTCATAGTTTGCATGAAATACGAGGCTTATGATATGCATAACCAGAACTGTCTCAAACCTGTTACCACCTTCCTCCAGTCAGACCTATTGGAACTGTTCCCCTAATACTCTGTCTTTCAGGAGGAGATTGTTAACAGCCTGTCAAAAGACATCATGAGCTTGCAAACACTCGGCTTCTTACCAGTTTGAGATTCTAGCAGACATCTCAATAACTTAAACCTCTCAATTTTGATTTTTGTTTGGCACAGGATCATCTTTTAGACTTTATCAAAAGTATATTATCTTTTTCATTTATCTAGCTGGCTTGAAGTATACTATCACAACAAAGTAATTTCTGATTTCCTCTTCTATTTTCCTCAGCCACAGTCTTGCATCGTGAGTTTCTACACTGGTCTATATCTTCTTGAAACATTAACTACTTCTCTAACTTATCACAAAACATTCCTTATAAAGAGATAATATCATCTTCCAATTTTAAATCACATTTAAAATAATCTCAATGATCATTAAGCAATTATATAAGCCTCTTGCCATGCATTAAAACTTCTGCAAACCTTATTCATATCCAGTGTCCTGTAAGTACTGAAGGCCATAATTTTGACTGATTTCCCATGTCAAATCAGTAACCATTTCTCCATATTCCCCAATACCACCTGTAATTGCTGAAATTATAGTCTACACCAGTTTGTCTGATTTTGTCTTCTGCTTCAGATTCTGTTTAAATCTCATCAAAATAATTTTGACCTATGCCTTTATCCTTGCCAAATCCTATCATTTTGATATCTTAAATTTTGATTCAAAAATCCAGATTCTATTTCAGGAAAACCATTTACCTCACCATCCACCCAACATCAATGTTTTCTTCATTCATGTATTTATTCAATTTATGTACATGGAGAAGATATTTATACAATGTGGTTTAAAAATAACTGAGGTTATATTAGTGGAAGGATAGACAGTGTCTTCACCTTCTAATAGGAGGATTCAGATAGGAAGACGGGCAATTTTAATACTTGTCTAAGGTTCCAACCTCATTATTTCATTTTTTGTAGAACTTGTACATCATTGCTATTTTTTACAAGTCTTCCCTGATAGGCACAATCCTCCTCTCATGAAAGAATGACAGAAAGGTGGTTTGGGTTTGATATATCTACAACAACTCTGTGTCTCATCTTATTTCTCTGCTCCAAGAAAACCGAATATTGTCCAGTTTGTCATGTTTGGTCTACATACAACTGTCTCCATGGGACTCACTCTGTGGTCTGAACAAGACACCTGCTACCCTTAGGCATCTCGCCATCCTTGACCTCATAACAGGCTTACCTGCATAAATTAGGATCTCGCAACCCTACCAATCACTCTGTGGGGCATGGAATGCTACCATTTCTTAAAGATCTAAATCTCCTTTATGGGAGGATCCCATACACAGTGTATTAGAATAAAAGCACAAATTCCTTGATTTTTCTTGTGTCCAAATCTTCCCCTTACCAGCATCATTAATCTTTCATTAAGCTCTTCAGTAAAATATGTTTCCTTCTCCCTTTATTATTAGGCTATTTAGTTGATTCAGACTAGAAATTATCTGTATCTCTAAACAATTAGTATAGAGAGAATCTTGTACCTCCATGCTTTCTCATGTATAATGGCATTAAGTTTTTAAGAGATAGAAAATCCTTACCCATCTCAAGGCCATGCCTTATCCAGATTTAACAGTGGCACAGTGTTAAATTGTAATTTCTATTAGGAAATTCCTTAAATTCCTGTAACTCACTGCCCAGAGATTGCTTCAAATATTGCCTTCTAGGAAGCCATAGCGTGGTCCCTTTTCTCTATATCTGCCGGTTTCTGTTTAGAAGTTAGTACTTAAGATTAGTGCTCATCAGCTCCGAGACATCCTAATCTTCCTCAGCAACAATAATCCCAGAAAAGATAAGCAAATGTGCAAAACACTTTCACCGTTACTTCTTCATGAGCGTTTTCTATTTGTCCTGAACTTTGCAGAGTCAATTAGAAGGACATTGTCCTGCAGCTTTCTAAAAAAAAAAAAAAGTTTTTTAAACATAATCTACTGCATTTTATTTCTTTAAAAATAAAAGCAGGCCTGTGAGTAGGTAGCTGCTTTATTTATGAATAGATTTATTGTTAGCTCTGCAGCTGTCTTGCTCAACTATGTGCTCACCTGGGCCAGAGAAAACGGAAGTGTGGACCAATCAAGGAAAGACGCTGCCTCATACACTGTCATTACAATCCTGCTTGAAAACTTAGAGCACCATGTCAAATATCCATTTCTGTGAATGTTTCCAAGTAGCTCAAACATTTTGCATATTAGCAAGCAGGGAAAGAGTAAGATAAAAAGTCAATATTTAGAATCCCCCATGCCCTTTAAACATAACCGTAGAGTGATTCCCTTCTGCTACATTTGGGAAAAACTCACAGACATTTTCCAAACCAGGGCATGGAGATATTTCAAAACCTTAGAAATTCACCTCTGGAACTCATGCATTTAAAACGGTAGTAGAATCTCCATTGACCTGTATGATAATCAGGGTAGAATCTACTGAGACTACTCAAAAGCTTCCAATTTGCAAAGCTTACAGGAAAAAAGGAAAAGGCAAATTAAGTCAAGTAAAACTGATAAGAATCTCCATTAATAGTTACATAGCAAGGTTAACACTCTTAACTATGTTTCAAGTATATGCTATGTATCTTTTTTCTCATTTTAAATCCTATCTCCAAAATGTCATTAAGGTACTTTATTCCATTTATCATAGGTACAAAGTTTGACCGATAACTTAAGGTAATATAAACAAATTCCACAACAGAAAGAAAGATTATTCACAAAAATTTCCACACTTTGGAGGGGAGGGAAAGAGCCAAGGAAACACTCACATTATAAAAATGTTCTACATATTAAGAGGGCAAGGAATCTTAGGTTCTGAGGAAAACCCAGAAGGAAGCCATGTAGCATAATCAGGCTGTATGTTTCCTGGATTCTATGAGTGAACGGAAAGGCAAAGGAGACACGTCCTCTTTCCCATCTGGCTAATGTCCTAGTGCTACCATGTAAGATAATTTTAACAGCAGAAATTTATTTTCCCAAAATTCTGGAGGCTGGAAGTCCAAGACTGAAGGGTTAGTTTCCTCTGAGTCCTCTCTTCTTGCGGACAGCTATCTTCTCTCTGTGTACTCACCTGGCCTCTTTCTATACCTGTCTACATTCTTATTTCTTCTTCTAGCAACACCAGTTATATTTGATCAGGGCCTATGCTAATGACCTCATTTTAAAGTAATTCTTCTTTGAAGATCATATCTCTAAATACAGCCTTACTCTTAGGCTTTGGGAATTAAGACTTCAAGATATAAATTTATGGGGAGGGGACCCAGTTCAGCCCATGATGCTGTCCTCCAGCAGGACAGAGGGAGATAATTCCAGAAAAGGGAAATGTCATATAAATTGTTCAGTTATCTGCTGTCAGATTAAGCTAACAGAAAAGATGACAATCAGGTATCTCATCAGCATCAAAGTTTACCAATGATGTCAAGGAGGTAAGCAATTGTTATGTTTATGTCTAGTTGTCCCCCAAGAGCCTCAGGTACCCTTAAGCAGGTTTTTAGAAGGAGATTAAATAATGGGGTTGCTATAGCCAATTGGCCCTTAGCAGGTGGGGCGCCTGGTTGGAAGAGGGTCCCTGGAGGTACAACCAGAATGGGTATAGCTCCCTCTCACTCCTTTCTGTGCTCTCTACATCTTGGCCTCCATGACAATGACCAGCTCTCCTCTGCGAGCCCTTCCCCAGGCCTTTTCTGCCTGGCAACCAGCTAACTACGGCGCGAAGCCTTCACACACTGTGAGCCAAAATAAACTTCTCTACCTTTAAGTTGTGGATGTCAGATATTGAGTCCAGGTGACAAGAAAGTGACTAAGAACAAATCAAAAAGCGTTAAAGTCGGCATAGGAAAGGTCTGACATATTCTATGGGGTTCCTTGGGTTCTTTATCCCAGTATTAGAGATGTGCTATCCGGCTCAAAAGTAACAAGTTTTCTAATGAGGTATGCAGGACCCCATTCACACAGCAGGAAACATTTAGGATGCAAAATCCCTCTATTGCGTGCCCCACTTCATATTTGTCTTACAGGAGATTTTCTAAAGGGCCATACTGCATAAATCCATATATTGTAAATATGGTCGCCATAAGAGATCTTAAACCAAGAACATAAATAAGAATCCTCTTCCTAGCCAACAGTATTAGTTTGTTTACCAGAAGTTTCACCTATCAGCATGTTTACAAGCTGAGACAGGTCACCTGCCCAGTTCCTTTCCCCAAGAGCATCCCCAGTAATCAGGGGAGACATGGATCTGGTCAGATTCTTTAACTTCTTGCTCCCCGGGGATACTGTGCAAAGGAAACTCACTCTTCTATTTCCCTACACAACCTTCAGTCTATTTCACATTGCTTCTTCATGTGGAAAATAACAAATTATATGGAACATTTTACTGGGAAATCAGTTATCTTTATGTGAAATATGTACATACCCAACCAGAAATGTATCTTGCTAAATACAAGTCTCTAAAAAAGGTTGTTACTATTCTTGCAAATTATTTATGTACAGAAATTTCACTACAACTATATTTGAGGTTCATCCCATGGAAGAATCTATCTACAGAAGACACATACCGAGTTTTACATACAATACTTTCTAATCTGCTGACTTCTTTTCCCATTCCTAGCCACTCATGATAATCTCAGCGGCATATTCCCCCACCAGATACCCCAACACACTTTCTTCACTAGACCCCAGCCCCTCAGCCAATGAGTCAGTGTGGAAGTGGACATCCAGTCCTATTTGATGCAGGATCTCCCTCCCTAAGGAGGGAATGACTAGGGAAAACATCTCTGCCTTGGTTCTTTTCAGACCCTTCAGCTTTCTTTGTTACACGGCTGTCTTTCACTAAATCCCTCATTTTCCCCAGCCTGTTATAAGTCCCAAACTAGTCTGCCCTAAACCAGTACAGTGCAATCATTAAAGTTTGCAGAGTTTTCAGACTTAAATTTTAACTGGTATGTGGATGGTTGACCCTGGTGCAATTGCTCCTCATCCCACCAGAAATACATGAATGGAAAGATTACTACAACAGGTTGAAATTTCTGGGATGCAGCAGTCACTAACACATTATTATAAATAGTAAAATAGTAGTAATACATTATGATTAGTAGTGGTATCCATACTTTAGAATTTTAAGTAATTCTACTATTCCTCTAAAATTATCAGATTTTTCGAAATTTTCCATAATTAGCACATACTTCCACAAGGAGAATGAAAACTTGCTTTTAAAATAAATTCTTCATTCACTACATTTTAACACTCTGTGTGACAAGTCTGTGTTATTCTGGAATTTAGTTTGATTTGCTCTTTGTAAATTGCCTACACCTGTTGGATCTGTGATGATGCCAACCATGTGGGCAGAGTTGGGGTGTTCTACAAATATTCGAGTTTGAGAGCTCCCAAGTTGAATAAAAACAAAAAATTTCTCCTATCAATAATCACTGCATAACAAGTCGCCCACAAAAACTTCAAATTACCACGTATTTGCCCATATTCACAAGGTCAACCCTGTGGGGCAGAGTTGGGTGGCTCAACCCTGCTCCACCTGCTGTGGCTTGGGCTCTCTCAAGCAATCATGATGGCGCGGCTGGCGGCTGACGCCAGCTGCTTCTGGAAGGCCTCACTGGGGTGTGTGGCAGTTGGTGACACTTTCGACTTGGCCCCTCAATTCTCTTCCACTGATCCAGCCACCGACTGGGCTTTCTTGATGGCCAAGTGGTTCCAAGATAAGGAAACAGGAGCTTTGGAGATTGTCGAAGTCCAGCCTGTGATATCACACAATGTCACTTCTGCAGCTTTCTATTGATCTAAATAAGTCACAAGACTAGGCCAAATTCACGCTGTGGACAGGATAGACTCCATCTCTTGTTGCAGAGTAGGAAAGTTCCATTACAAAGCTGTGTGAGACACTGCAACAGGCATCTTGCAAACAATATGTCATAACTCATTCATCACATCGACAAAAGTTTCCAAGTGCTCCCTAAGTGCCACATACTGTTCTAGTCACTGGGGAACAGCAGTGAACAAGACAGACATAGTCCTTACCCTTGCAGGGCCCAAAGCTAGCCAGAAAGACAGGTACTGAACTGAGATAATTTGTACTGTGAGTGCGACAAAGAAGTACTGAGCTGGATGGGAGAATAGTGCCGGCTGACCTTGCTAGGGGGGAAGGTAATGAGTTGGAGATGGGAGTGGAGAATGGCGTTCAGAAAGACAATGTTGCTCCCGTCTGCATCCATCAAGCTTTCTAGTTCCTGTATCTATGCATGGTACTTGGTTACACTAATTATTTACTACGCCTGTGCTACACCTGTATTTCTCTCCTGTTATATAATTGTATAGTTATAAAGGAAACATGGGAAAAAATGGTGAGTGTGGGGGGCTATTCCTTTCAAAGAAAATCTAGAACAGTGCTAGGAAAAGGAAGGTCTAACTTTTCTGAAAGAGTAATACTTTTTTATCACGTCAAAAATCTTTTCTTAATTTGAGGAACTTATTATTAATTAAGAAATCTGAGTTATTCAAGTGTTCTGTTCTCCCTTTAATCTACAGGCCTCCAGGCTGTGAGTTCCCAGATGCCTGAAGCTAGTTTGAACTAAACTATTTCCCTAGCAAAGCCATTTTCTGTGGCACAAAATGAAACCACAGCTGTGTCACATTTCATTACAAGATCCAAATCGATAAGCTGAGATGCTAGGGTTTGAAAACCTGGTGTGTTGGGGGTGGCTGACTTATTAATCTATATATACAGCACACTGTGAAGAAGATTTAGGTTTTTTGATGGCTGTTCAAAGGGTGCCTGAGATGAAGAATCCTGTGGGAAAAGAGATGGAACAGAAGAGCACGCGGGAAAGTTGTCATTCAGCTGCGGAAAAGCTCTCCACCAATGCGTTATTCTCTTCCCAGCAGGGTTGTTGGAAATGTGCTTCTTGTGTTAAGTTCAAAGAGTCCTGCGATGGGTCTGTGAGGCAGACACTCCTGGGGCTGTGGGGTATGTTGTCAAAGGAAATAGCAAATAGCAGCAGGCTCTCTCCACAAGAAGTGTGGGTAGAGTTCAGAGTGCTATGAATGTTGTTCCTGAGTACTGAACTCGTGAGTCGACTGCTAGTTTTGAAACCCTATTATGCACTAGGCACTAAACGAGTTTCCAGGATGTGATGTTGAATACGACATGTTCCCTGCCCTTACAGAGATTACAGTCTGCTGAGTTAGACGCACTGTACCCAGGCAGTTCTGCCGCGCTGCAAAGAATGATGACAGGGAAATAAAGAAAACTATGGAAACACAGTAAGAGAGCTGCTAACTCGAGCTTGCAGACTTCCTGCAGGAAGTAGCATCTAAGCCAAGCACTTAAGGGGGCACAGTTATTTGCCAAGAGAAGTGGAGGGCTCCTGGCCACACATGGCTGAACCCCTTGAAACGAAAGCAAGATAATTTTTTAAAAATAAAAGACCTAAATTCAAAAGAATGGGAAAGAAGACACGAGAAATTTGGGAATCTGGAAAGGAGGCCGACAAGCAGAAACCTTAGCTAAACTACTTCAACCAGCAGATGGGAAAGGAAAAGCAAAACTATTTGCACTGAACTTCTCAAGGATCTGGAATTCACAACACTCAGTAGCTTGGGAAGCTGGAGTAAATGTGGCTTTTTGTTGTTGTTCTCGTTAAATAAGTACATTGACTGAAACTCTAAAGGGGATTCTCAATGTGCTGCCTGCCCATCATCGGTGGATGAGACACTAATGATTTATCCTTTGGAGAGGGCAAGACAGGTCCCTGGAATGAAGGCACCAGGTAGAGCCCAAGGCACAGGTATCTTCTGAGACAGGTCTCACACTGTGTGTTGAGGGCCCCAGCTCTCCAGAAACACTGAGCATCTGGGAAAGAGACTCAAACATTCTCCCTGAGTGGGAGACTCTTTTCTGAAGAACCTCAATAACGGAGAAAAAAATAAAATAAAATAAAACAATGGTCCACCATTGGGGGTTACCTAACCAAATGGCATAACAAGGCTGCCGTACTTTAAAGACAATCAACAAGTATTCTCCGGGGCACCTCAAGCTTTCCAATAGGTATTTTTGTACCCCACTCTTAAATGTGAACAGTGAAAAATTATTGGGTATTGTACATCATCTAAATTGGAAAGCAGATATTTATTCTAAAGCAAAAATTCATTCAAGATCGACCTGAAAGAAACGGAGGATGCAAACAGAGGAAGAGAATTTCTCCACTAGATTTTTTAAATATCTTCACCAAAACAAGACAAGAGATAATAGAGAACTACATTTTTTCATTTATTCAAATTACAAATGTTGACTCCTGTCTTTCTCATACACGCCCTCTGCCCAATGTTGCCGAACCTGACTTTGCTTTCAAAATCCACAACAGAACTTGACCACTTCTTATCTCATTCATCACTCTTGCGGGTCCCAGTAACATCCATTTCTCACCTAGATTGCTGCAACAAGCTCGTATGGTTCTCCTGGTTCCTGTCTTTGTCCCATTACACAACAGTCACAGTAAGCCTTATAAAATAAAAATTAGATCATCTCACTTCCTCAAACAAAATCCACATCAGCTTCTGTTTTCACTCAGAGTAGGAGCCAAAGTGCCTTCAGGGCCCTACTCGCATGACCACATCCCCACCCCGTGGACACCATCCTGCTTCTCCACCTTCTCACTGATGCCCCCACTGCAGCCCTGAGAAACTTCTGGCTGCTCCTCCACTGCACCATGCGCTGCCTTAGGGACTTGACTTTAGCTGTTGCCCTTGCCTGGAATCTGCCCCCAGATAACCCTTGGTTAACTCTTGTCATCGAGTCTTTTTTACTGCTACTCCACAACAAAGGAACGAAAGGAGAGAAAATAAGAGTGCTGTTTGTTTCCCTGAGTATTTAAGATACAGCAATGGCGTGCAGGTGGATGCAAAGCACAGAGATACACAATGGCTTTATGAAGGAGGGAACTAAGCACACAGCATCTCCTATCTTATCTCTTGAGATGCACCCTGAGCCGCTGAAGGCATTGCTCTGCAGGGAAGGAGTAAGCAGGAGGCCTCTGGCTATTTCCACTCACAACCACAAACAGCTCCGGCATTAACTACAGGAGAGCCCTGCAGCATCTACCACACTGCCATCTACCACACTGCGGTACCGTCCTGGGAAAAAGAGCCCAGTCCACATCGTGTCATCTCCACCCAGGCTTTTGCTGCATGGAGCAGTCTTGAAATCCTGCCCACCTAGAGTCCTAAGAAACAGCTCCCTAACACCTGCCAGCCTCGTCCCAGGAACAAGCCCGGGGTGCCGCCCTTCTTCCCACAGTCCTCGGGAAACATATGGAGGCACCCTACCCTAAGTGGATTGGTCAGAGATTTTAGAAAACAGTGTGGCGGTCCGACCCACCCTCCCACAGCCCCAGATACAGCCAGAGATCCTGACCAAACTCCCATTGCCCCATAAGCAGCTGGGTACACATGTCCTCGTACTCTCCAGCCCCAGGACAGAGTCAAGCAACCAGCACCGAGTATTTTGGCCCATCGCTGCTCCAAGAAAGAATTCAGGTCACCCTGCCTGCCTGCCCTCGGACCAGAACAGAGCTGGCACCTTGCCCTGAGCTCCTTGATACACAGAAGGCTGGAGAAACAGACAATATACAGAAATCAATAAATAAAATATAGTACATCAACATAATTAAAGATAAACATCAAATGGTCACCTCATTAGATGAAGAAAAAGTATTTGATAAAATTCAACATCTCTTCATGATAAAAAAATCTCAAAAATTTGGCATAGAAGGAATATACTTCAATATCAGAGGAGCTGTGCGTGACAGAGAATTAGTCTATGTCACACCAAAAAGGGAAAACATTGACATCATTTCTTCCAAGAGTAGGAACAGAAAAAGGATGTCCACTTTTATTCAATATATTATTGCAAGTTAGCCAAACCAATAAGACAAGAGATTTTATAAAGGTCTTCCAAATAGGAAGAGCTTAAGTACAATTGTTTGCAGATCACATGATTTTATATATAGAAAACCCTGAAGACACTACCAAAAAACTGTTAGAAATGATAGATAATTTCAGTAAGTTTGCAGGATACAAAACTAATATAAAAGAAATCACTAGCTTTCAAAACACCAAATAAATTGCTGAGAAAAATATCAAGACAACAATCCTATTCACAATAGCTGCAAAAACAATAATTAAAAACATCTAGGAATAAATTTAACCAAGAAAGTAAATTATCTGTACAATAAAAATTACAAAAGACTGATAAAGAAACAAATAATACACATTAAAAAATGGAGAGATCTCATGTTCATGGAATAGAATAAATATTGTTAAAATATCCATACTACCTACCCAAAGCAATTTACAGGTTCAATAAAATTTCTACCAAACTATCAATGACATTCTTCATAAGAATGGAAAAAAACATTCTACTAAAATTTATATAGGGATTCTCAAATAACTCTGAATAGCTAAAGTATCCTGAACAAAAAGAATGAAGACAGAAGCAGTCAATATCTGACTTAAACACATACTGCGAGGTAATACTAATCAAAACAACATGGTTTGGGCATTAGTACAGGCTCTAGGCCCCAGAAATAAATCCATATATTTACAGCCAACCGGTTTTCTACAAAGGCGGAACGCACCACACAGAAAAGAAGGATTCCTTAAAAATGCTTAAGGAATCCTTAGGGAAAACTGCTTAAGGAATGCTTAGGGAAAACTGACTATTCATAAACAGCAACAAAAAAGAAAAAAAAATAAAACTAGACCCCTAAATCTCACTTACACACAAGGAAGAAAAAATCAACTCAACATGGGTCAAAGATACAAGTATAAAACCTGAAACTATGGAGCTACTAGAAGAAAATGTAGCAGAAAACTTTCAAGACATTGGGCAAAGATTTTTTGGGTAGAACCCCAAAAACACAGGCAAAAATAGACAAATTGGATTACATCAAACTAAAAAGTTTCTGCACAGCAAAGGAAACAATCAACAGAGTAAAGAAACAATCTCTAAAATGGGAGAAAATATTTGCAAACTATCAACCCAACAGGAGATTAATTTCCAGAGTACACAAGGATTTTGAAAGCTCAATAGGAAAAAATCCAATTAAAAAATAGATAAATAGCCTGAATAGACATTTCTCGAAAGATGATATACAGTCAGCAAGTATATAAAAAAAAGCTCAACATCACTAGGTACCAGGTGAATATAAATCAAAACCACAATGTGATATCATCTCACCCCAATTAGAATGACTAATAACAAAAAGATGAAATTAAGGAATCCCGATGAGAATGCAGAGAAAGGGCTACTCATACACTGCTGGTAGGAATATAAATAAGTACATCCATTACAGAAAACACTGTAGAGGTTCCTCAGAAAACTAGAACTAGATCTACCATGATTCAGTAATATCATTACTCTGTGTGTGTGTGTGTGTGTGTATGTGTATATATTTATATATATGAAAGAAATAAAATCTTTTTTTTACATACTTTTTTTTTTTTTTTGGTGCTGGGGATCGAACTTGGGTCCTTGTGCTTGCAAGGCAAGCGCTCTAACCACTGAGCTAAATCCCCAGCCCCAAGAAATAAAATCTTTATGTTGAAGAGACATCTGCATTCGCATGTTTCTTGCAGTACTATTCACAACAGCCAAGATGTGGACTCAACCTGGGGATCCAGTGATGGACCATGGATAAATAAAATGGGGTATATGGTATAAACAGAACAGTATTCAGTAATAAAAATGTAATTCTGCCATTTGCAGCAACATGAATGGAAATGGAGTACATTGTGGTAAATAAAATAAGTCAGGCACAGAAGGACAAATACTACATATTCTGACTTACAAGCTAAAAGTTAGCCTCAAAGAAGTAGAAAACAGAATAATAGTGATTACAATGCCTGGCAGCGATGTGGAGGACGGAGGGATGGAGAAAGGGTGGCCAGCCAGTACAAGGATGCAGCTGTACAGAACGAATAACTTCTACTGCTGTACAGCACATGAGGATAACCATGGCTGATGGTGCTCAACTGACTGCTTCATAATAGCTAATAGGATTTTGAATCTTCCCAATACAAAAAAAAGAAAAAAAGTTTGATGTGGTAGATATACCAATTACACGAATCTGATCATTACATATTGTACACATGTGCTGAAATGTCACACTGTGCCCCATAAATATGTATAATTACTGTGTGTTGGTTAAACATAAAAAATATATTTTAAAAAGCCATTTGGGACAAATAAATTCTTAGGAGAAAAAAGGAAAAAGATACACAACTAATGAGCAATATGTGAAATTCAGAGGCCATTTAAAAGAAAGGTTTTTTTAAAAAAAACTCAAAAACGAATTTGGCAGTCGGCTTCATAGCTTGCTCAAATCATATTATCCATTTATTTAGTCTGCATTTGTCTATCTCCTATTCTTCAGTAGACACGTCTTGCTCCAGTGTCCTCCGTAGAAGGCACTGGGCTGTAGAGACAAACATAAACTTCTATATTGTCAGGAACTTCGTAATCAAGAGGAGGAGGCTGCGCGGTGGTACATGCCTGTAATCTCAGCACTTGAGAGGCTGAGGCAGGAGGATCACAGTGAGTTAGAGACCAGCCTGTGCCACATAGTGAGTTCAAGACCAGACTGGACTACACAGTGAGACCCTGTCTCCAAAAAACAAAACAAAACAAAAAAAAAAAAAAAAAGAGAGAGAGAGAGATTTGAAAATAAAGCTCTGATTGAATTACCAAATAACTGGACAGTGCTTTCTTTCAGTAGTTGTAACCTCTTCATATGAACACCTCAAGAGTATGGAGCCAAATAAACCTGTAAGATTGTGTCTGTATAACCCTAAAGTGACTGACTTTAGTCAGGCCTATTTTTTAAAATTATATAGGTCAAAGTAATTTTGTATTAACTTGGCCTTTCTGAACAAAAGTCAGAAACCAGTTTCTGGTTTCAAATTGGTTGAGCAAAAAGACACAGAGTATTTGCTGGATGTAGACAACGGGCTAACAGAGATATACACATCTCCAGTCCTCAGCAGCTTTCAATCAAGGAGGAAGATGACTACTATCCAACTGCATGATTTTCACCATAGTGTCAACACCAGCAGGCCGACTGTCTGCATTTTGCTCCTGCTGATTCCTAATGATCTGAGTAAAGGAAACAAAAGAGTTTTGCATAATATCTGTGGGAAAAAAAAGTTGAAACATCTTCATGCTCTAAGGTAGAAAATCCTGTTGGAACAGAACAAATCCAATACATGTAAATGTTTTAATGGCAAAGAAAAATATTCATTCAATTGGAAAATAATGAACCCCTTGGGAAACAGAATTTCGAAACATCCCTTGTAGATTTTGAGCTAAAATAAATAAGGCCCGAGTTAAATATTTCCCAGAGTGCTCAGATAGTTCATGTCTTTAGTAAACTATTTACAGTATTCTTAAAATACCGAAGACTGGAAAAAGATCTCCAAGTCTATTTTTAAAATGTCAAGACATTTTCATAAGCCACAAAACTTTTTAATGTGCTCAGCTTTGTTTTCTCACTAAAAAGTACTAGGCAGAGCATGAGAGAAATTGCAGAAATATCTTTAAACTATCTAGAATACAATGACATCATGACTAATATCCTTCAGATTTTTATGAAGGAAAAAAAATCATATTAGACAAACCTAGGAGACTTTTTGATGGAATGCCAGAATTAATGAACGGAACACAGTAGGTGTTGATTTTATGTCATTATAAATTAAGCCTGTTATTTTGTAGTCAAGGAATGAAAAATAAATATCAAAGCAGCCTGACCTGCCCTCCTGATTTAATAGCTTAATTTCCAGAAATGCCAGTGAAAAATAGCACAAATCTTTGCCTAGGCCAATTCTTCTTTATTATAGTTCATAATTTTCCCTTTTCTGCAAGGAACATAGCACCTAACAGAGCTTAATTAAGTTTATATTTTACAACACGAAGCACTTTGCCTCACGAGAGAAAGCTTGTTGGCATCAAGAACGGAGGCGGGCTCCCAGAAGCCAGTCCACGGCCAAGCGTCCGAGTTCACCCCCGGGGTGCTAGGGATCCCTTCACCTGGTGACCGGAGCAACAAGGGAGACTGTGTCTCTCGTACACACTGCAATAAAGGACAATCCGCACTCAGCTGGGGCAGTGACGGAAATAACACAGATGGTGTCACTGACAGAAGGGGGATTCAGCTTAACTCTAATGACACTTTTCTTTCCTCGCACAGTTTGTAGCGGCTCCACTCTTTCCTTCCTTAAGAAAGGGTGTCAGAAAGCTTCTCCTACCCCCTTGAATGTGTCGAAGGCACCACACATCATGAAGTTCCCTTCGGGTGAAAAGGTGCCCATGCGGATAACAGTTTCTTCTAATCAAGGCTTGACATGTGGGAGCCTCAGAAAGAAACTTGCTTGCTGGCGTTGTTTGAGGGGGTTGGCTGGACATCTGCGAATGACCGATTCCCCGTCAAAGCAAAGTGAAATGCTCCGAGCAAACAAAAATAAAAGTACGAATGTTTCTGTTAGAATACAGTCAACTACGTATAAAAATAAAAGCAAAGTGATAGTTGTTTAAGCAAATTAGAAATTTATGACACTATCACATGAAAGAGAGCCAGGGGCTGGGGATTTAGCTCAGGGGTTAAAGAGCTCACCTACCAAGCACAAGGCCCTGAGCTCGATCCCCAGCACCAAAAAAAAAAAAAAAAAAAGAAAGAGAGAAAGCCAGATGGACATGTTGTAGGTTTTGTGTGAATGCATCACAGTGACATCAGAGATGCGGGCTTATCTCTCACCTCAACTAACTCAGTCGATGGCCTCAATTTTCAAGGTCCCCTCACAGTCTAAGATGGCTGGCAGAGCTCCAGCCATTAAAAACTCCTTTAACACAGCAGGAAGGAAAATGGAAGAAAAGGCAAAAAGGCCCTTTTCCCACCCGCATTAACCACCTTTCAGTATCTTCCTGTCTCACAGGACACTGCATCTTACATCTCACTGGCAGGAACTTAGTCACAGGGCTGCAAGCAAGGCTGGGGAAAGATCTTCTAAAGATTTCATTGCCTTCCAGGCTTTCAATCAAGATTCACTTAGAAGGAGAAGGTGTCTTTGTCCATTTGGACTGCTATACGTTAGCTTATAAACAAGCTAAGCTTATAAACAAGCAGGCATCTATTTCCCACAGTCTGGAGTCTGGGAAGCAAAGAGCAAGGTACCAGCAGATGCACTGTGCCCCTTCAGAGTGAAGGTGGCAAGAAGTCTCTCCTGGGTCTCCTTTATAAGAAATCTAATCCCATGCCTGTCACCTAGTCACCCCCAAAGGCCCCAGTTCCACACACTGCCAACTTGGAGTTAGGGCTTCCACACAGGACTTGGGAAGGCACATACACTTTCGGGCCAGAGGAGACAAGAATGGATGTTTGAGTAAGCAATGACAGTAGTTTCCTCCATGTCTGGATTTTTCTCTTGCTTATAGACTAGAGACTATAGAGAGACAAATTGTATTTGTAGTAGCCTGGGGTGGGGTGCAGGTGCAGGAAGAGGAGTTACTAAGGTTTACGGGAGACCTCAGAGGATCGTTGCTTGTGTCTACCATCTTGACTGTGGTGATGGCCTCACAGCTGCACGTGTCTGTCAAACTGTCTGCATAAACATGTGCCAAGTACCAAATGCCAACTGTACCTCAACAAAGCTACTAAAAAACGTAGAGAGGCTAAAACAAAACAGTGAAAGTAATAAATAAGAATTAACAAACACACTTTCCAGAAAACTGTGTCTTATGCCTATTAAAAGAATAGTTATTCCCTCGTAGTTGTGAGATTGCTTTTTAAAATACCTCTCCTGAGAGTAAAAAGTTCTTCTTATAAAAACTATGAAGAGAGCAGAGACACAGATAGCATCAGATAATCTACTGTAAATGCCTCATAAGTAAAAGCTGCTGAGTGTAATACTAGGCAGCGGGCAGCTAAAAGTGTCTTTCATTTACAAATTTTTTAAAAAGCCAAACTCTTTACTTGGAAGAGAAACGTTATATTTATTGTCTTTGATTCTCCTTTTTGATACCCGAAGAAGTTTAGGAAACAATTGTTTCTTTCACAGAGTAAGCAGCAGTGAAGAGACAAGAATTCAAAGATTCCGATGTCTCCCACAGAGGGATACATTCTAATTATTCTATAATTTGGGCGCAATCTCACATTTCCACACTTCTGTGCTCAACTTGGTCGTGACGAGGCTGAGACTGTGCAAACCGTAGATTCCAGTTGAATTCTACACCGACAGAACATTGGAAAGCAGGAGTAATAGAGGGGACAGTACAACCTCACTTGCTTACAGTGAGCATATTAGCTCCAAACTCCAGCTTTTTGAGCCCCACACCAGCCATACCAGCTGCATTGGCATCCCTTGCCTGCTGGGCCGTGTTCCTCCTCAGCATCTGCTGCTGCCCGGAGGCACCTGGAGACCTGGATTTGGAAGAGAGGCCCCCACAGATGGCTCAGACTCTCAGGGGACTGGTGGTCCAATTCCAAGGAGGGATGGTGGGAGCTGCTGTCCAGGCCTCCAGGTGCCTGAGAAATTACAGGGACTGGGGATTTAGCTCAGTGGTAGAACACTTGGCTAGCAAGCACAAGGCCCTGAGTTTGATCCCCAGCACTGAAAAAAAGAAACAGAAAAAAAAAAAAGAAATTACAGCTTGTCTAGATCCTTAAAAATTGGACTTAAAGGATCTGTTTTCTATCAGTATCAATATGCTCTAATAATTTATCAATCCTGTCTGTGTGGCTTTCTGGGAGAAAAGCCGTAGCCACGCCTCCAGGCCAAGAGCCGGGAGACCGCCATCTCTTCACAGAGGGGACTCTGGTTCCCTGCCTCCCCTGGGACGAGTCCCCCAGCCTCTCTGAACTTGAGTTCCTTCATTTGCAAAAGACGAGGCTCAACTAAGTGATCTTATGATCCCCTCTAGTATCTATTTCCTATGACTTATAAATCTTTGTTGCCTTGTCTGCAAAAATATAAAAATAAATGGAAACTCCACTCCTCTGAAGGTATATTAAAGATACCATTCAGTATTTCTCAAGTTTCTATCTTTGGCCTTTTCCCTCTTCCACACTATGGACTCCTCCTGTTTACCACACCTATGCTCTGAACTTCACCTTCGGATGACCGCGTTGCCCATATCTCATGTTAATCGCTGTCCTGGTCCTCAGACTCACACCCGTGGGAGCTCCACAGGGGCAGGTCCGATGTTCGCTACTCCCAGAAATAGGTGGGCATGCACCTGTGGATATTTGTGTGTTACGTGTTTGCACTAGTGTGTGTGCGTGTTCATGATTATATAGAAAGAACCATCTGTCTGGAAAAGATATATACCAGTAAGCTGGAGTTACTCTCATGGGAGGGATGGACTTCCATTTTTTATTTTATACACATGCATTTATTTGTATTCTTCACAGAGAGCATAAATTGCTTTTATAATTTTTAAAAACCTGAAGAAATATTTGAAATGTCATACCTTTCCTTCTTTTTCTGATCATCATCAGTTCTTCCATGGCCATTATTACATCCTCCTAATTCATTTCTTTCCCTCCACTCTCTTTCTGCCTCATTTTTGTCCTCCAAACCAGGAAGGGACCAGGGACCATATATTTCCCCAAGTTGTATTCCCATGACCCATCCAGACACACACAGAAGTATTCTTTAGCCTTCTCCTAGGTGTCTCTCTAGCCAATCGAGTTGACGATCAAGATTAACCATCACAGTTCTCCTACCCCAAAAGCAATGGCAGTGTATATGGTTCACCCCTGGAGGGCGTTGTGAGAATTAAATGGTATAGTATATATCAGCAACTAGAACAGAATTTGGGTTACCATGAGGAATTCAACAATACCTTTACACTCTTTTATTCCTTTCAGTCTTGTATGCCTTTTAATATAGATTTTTGAAACCAAGAAAGATGTTACCATTTTTAAAACACTATCCCACAAAGGTACCAGGCAATGGTAGAGTGAGTGAGGGCAAAAGGTCTGGAGAGAGAATCCTGCTTCATTCTCTCAGGTCATTTCACAAACAGCCATTTTCTTTACCTCCCTGAACTCCACGCTCTTGTCCCTAAAGTAGTTCCTCTAATACACACATCCTCCTGTAACGCTTTTCCTGCCTGTACTCCCTGCCTAGGTAATTCTTACTTGTTCTTTGTGGAATGGGTCTGCTAGTGTAATGGCTTGTAACCAGCAGTTTCCCCAAAGGCTCATGGGGTCATAGGTGGGGACTTTCGAAGGTGGCTAGATTAGGGTTTGTGAATGTGAATTAAGGGTATGATACTAGGGGGCTGGGGATTTAGCTCAGGGGTTAGAATGCCTGCCTAGCAACCACAAGGCCCTGAGTTCAATCCTCAGCACCCAAAAGAAAAAAAGAAAAAAAAAAAAAAGGGTACAATACTAGAATTAAGGGTGTGGCTAATGAAATCCCCACCCTGCATATGGGAGGCAGTAAGCAATAGGTTTGTAGCCTGGATGGAATATACAGGGACAGAAAGAAGGCAGGCTGCCGCTGCTGCTTGTTGCCTTCTGCCTGCCTTGCCATGAACTATTTCTCCTCTGTGATGCCCCCTCTGCCATGCTCCCTTGCCTTGGAGCCAGCTACTATGGGCTGAAACCTCTAAAACTGTGAGCTGAAATAAACCTTTCCTTCTTTAATTTGTGGTTGTCAGGTATTTTGTCCTAGGAACAAGAAAAAGAACTAAGACAGCTACCCTACACTAGAAGACAACAAGCAGCTGATCACCCCCTCCATGACTCTTGAGAGATTCTGTTGCAGAAGATGGCCTAGCACTTAAATTTGAAGACACAGAGTAAGAAGAAATTAATTGTAACTGACATACAGCATTTTAAATCCAGAAGTCATTATTTGAGTTTGGAACAATAAAGAACTTGTATTAAATCATTTTAAGGCACAAAGTTGAAAGAGATACTGATATCACTGGATAATGTGGGGAGAATTCCTGGCTTTTCTTTCTATATTGGAATTTAATTTCTCCCTTAAATAAATTTCACTCTCAATGGGAGTTTTGACAGAACCAGGGCCATTAATGAAAAAGAAAGCCCTAGAAATCTAATTATCAGCTCAAAAGACATCCAGGGACAGCTATGTAAGGGAAAAGTGTGAAATCTGACTGCTGTTTCATTCTGCATGTGTGCTGTGTCTAAGTATTTGTAACTAATGTAATTATTTTCTCTAGGAGACATTTCAAAGAATGACATTTGAAGTGACCATACAGTAGATTTAAGAAAAGAAAGGGACAAATGTTATACAGACATCATCAAAAAGAGAGCAAGGTGTGCTGACATAGGAGATTGCTCCTTTAAGAAAGGTTGTTGCCATTCTCCAACACACAGCTTTTACATTTAAAGGTACAGGGGACCTACATTCAGAGATAAAAATGGGAAGACACTGAAAAAGTGGATCAAAGACTGCATTACATATTATTTGTCACTCAAAATGAAGGCTTTAACAGGCAAAAGCAAGCTTGGCAGCAGATGATGGTGACTGTGCCATGGATGCATTAAATGCTATCCTATGTTTTATTGCATCCTTCTGACTTTCCAGTGGTCTGAATTCAGTATCCCTCTGTGTGCACATATTTATTAACATAGCCTCTGTCTGATTACAAAACTGCCTCATAAATATTCACAGACCCAGAAACAGTCATCTCATAAAGACATAGGATAGTCCACCTTGGTAGAAAACAATTTGGTTACAAAACAAAGACCTTAAAAACATACCCACCTTTGGGCCAGAAATTTGTCTTCTAGAAATTTATCCCAAAAAAAAATTACTAAAGGTATATGCAATTATCTATAGATAAGAATGATCATCGAACTGACAATTTCAAACCTATAAATATCCTACCATGATAAATAGCTTTATAAAAAAGATTATGGTGCAGTCACACAGCAAAATACTATAGCATCTAAAATTATAGTATAAAAATACATTTATTGGCACACATATGTGTTCGCGGTAAATAAGAAATGGGTTTATAAAACAATGAGTAATATTATCTTATTTTTATGAGAAAAATAATAGAGTAGAAGCCTTCTATATTTGACCTAATTGGGTCAGAGCATGGTCAGTTAAAGTGATAAAACACAAAAAATATACACAATTATCTTAATCATTTTGAATTAATCTGAAACATGACTTTACTATCATTTGATAAAGGACAAGACTAATTTTTCTTTTGGTGTAGTTCCCCTCTTTATGTTTCATCTGTCTTTATTGACCCCACCATCAAATATTTCCAGTTTCAATTTCTTTAATTGATGAGAAAACATTAGGACTCTGGTGAAGTTATCTAAGTTCATAGTCCTTCCACATTTAAAAATTTTTTCTCCACCTCTGAAAATTACCTACACCTAATCTACTATCAAATACGTAGCAAGATGACTTCTGAAATTTTTTCCATAGCATTGAAGTTAATTTTCATAGAAATGATCCTTTTATGAAACTGTATTTCCTCAGTATAATGGAGACAACACAGTCAGTATAAACAGATTAGGGGTGAAACACAATTGACTTCTGACCAGTAAATAAAAACTGTTGGGAAGGGCAATGCATACTTAAGGGCAACATGACTACCTCAGACAAAATGTTCTGCTGGGAAGTGGAAAGACCTGTTTTCTGCAGCGTACAGGTGGAGGGGAGGCCAGAAACACAGGCATGCTTCTCTCTCTGTGCTCTGCCTGGCTCCTTACCAGCAGCCTTGAGGTCTCAGCCCATGTCACTTCTCCGGGGAGATTTCCAGGACCATCCTAACTATCCCCCTTATTCTTTATCACATCATTGTTTTCTCTTCAAAAACATCATTCTTGGTAGCTCTCTTATTTATCTTTTGATCGTTTATGGTCTATATTCACCACTAGAAATTAAATTTGTCCATCTGACTGTCCACTAGCATCTACTGTTCACATAGCTGTTACTTACATTTACTGAGCATTTATATATATGCATGAATAGTTAATAATTTAAATTAGTGGCTCTCTTCATATTTGCTTCCAGCTAGAATTCTGATGTCTTTATTTTTTTGTACTGACTTCCTTGGGGATCCAATCCCTCTCTGACTATTTACTGATTTCTATCTAATTTATTGTCTATAATAGTCCCCACTCTGAAGAGCTACCCCTAACTGACATTACAGGAGAATGGGAGAAGTTTCAGTCTGGCTGCTGAGAAGGCGGCGTAGAGGAGATAGCAGTCAGGGGTTTTCTCCAGAGAGTTAATCTAAGGGGCCTTGACTAGAAATCACATTGGGAATTCTTTTCAGAAGATCTATCTAGTGGACCCTGGTAAAAAGAATCTGGCACATTTATCGTTGGTTCCAGCTGTATTATCATTTGGAGTTTGACTACCTCTAAGCAAGAAAAAAACAAATTTTACCAAGATACATACATACCAAAATACATACATACCAAAGCATGTATGGTCAAAACATAAGAGCCGGAATCAAAGGGTAGGCTGGGGGAAGGAACCAAGTCCAGACACTGTTCTTAAGAGACTGGGATAGGTATTAATAGTCGCCAGCTGGGTCCTAGACCTGCCTGCTCGTGGAGGTTATCTATAAGTCTGATTTCTTTTTTATTCTTTTAAGATTTTTCATCTGATGTGAATTATTTAAGACAACAAGTTTCACTTATTAATGCACAAGTCCCTCTAGTTTTAGCCATTAGAAGATACACAGCTCTGCAGTTTCAAAGGACAATTTTAACCAAGGAATTTAAACACTCTTGCTGAACTTTTATAGCTGTCACCATGACTTTCTAGCCTCATTAAACCATAATAGTGGTCAGCTACAGGTGTTGCAGGAAACAGCCTGCAAGGGTCAGGTTAATGATTGGAAGATCCTTTTTGTATCTAGCCTATATAACTATCATTCTTTTATATATCATTTTGGTTACACCTTCCTACTGTGTTCAAGACCAAATTAAAGTGAGACCTGTGTTAATCAAAATTAACCTCTCATTATATATATATATATCAAGGTCATTTTAGGCTCCTCAGGGGTTACTTTCGGGACAATGTACAGAGACTTTAAGCACCACTGACAAGATGAGTCACGGCCTTGCGTGACCATTTAGCCTCTCATGGAAGCATTGGAGACTTTTCTCTTTGGTAACCCTCCTTTTTAGCACACACTACATTGATTGACTCCTGTCTTCTGGGGTCCAACAATTACCCTAGTCAGGAGGTTGGGTAACTCACCAGAGTTGTAGGATCCTGTAGAAAGTTCCACTTGCATCCTGGGGTCCCTGTTGACCTTGGAGGGCCAGGGCCAAAATATTGGCTGTCCTCTTACCCCAGTTATCTTTCTTAGCTTTGGTCTCCAAACCTCAGTTTTTGAACACCCAGATGATCAGTTATACCAATATTGTAGTGGGAGCAGTAGGTTTAACTATCATAATCTTTGGCAGGGGGGGTTGTGCTGGGGATTGAACTTGGGGCCTTTTTCTTGCTAGACAAGTACTCTACCGCTGAGCTAAAACCCCAACCCCTATCACAATCTTATCTGGATATCAAGCACCTTGAAATATACAGGATGAGCAGAGAACTATTATTTCTTTACCGATAATGGTTATCTTACAAGCCAAATTTCGGTAGAATGTTAACAGATAATAATTGTAAAATTTCACAGAGAAAATTCGAAATCAAAGGCAACATAGCATTTTAGCAAGACCATCATGATGACATTATATTAGAACAATTAGTTTATTATTTCTGAAATACATTTAAGCTTCTATTTTAGTATAAAAACTTTTAGTCTGTTACCTTTATCTAATTAAAAAATATTAAATGACACAAAGAAACTTTTACCTAACTTTGTTATCTTTTAATAGAGTGCCATTTAAGTAGAATGTACTTGTTCACGGATGTACTGTATACATTATTAATGTTCAATCTTTAATTTTTAGAGTGATATTTCCTGGACTGTATTGTATTTGGGTACCTCTAACTGCTACAATACAGCTACATAACAATCACACAAGCATAAACATGAAAAGTTAGCTATATCATCTGACTGACTACATCATGTTGAATTGGTGTGCACACTTCACTGCAAGTAGCTGGAACACAAGTAATGGAAAGCCAGATGCTCGGGCCTAAAAAAGTTTACCACCATAAACTACTTCAGCTGGAAGTCACCAGTGTGATAAGATATTTTTCAGTTTTACATTTTGGAGGCCTGTACACTTGGCAAAGACAAATACATCATTTAATATACTATGAGGTTAGCAATAATTAGTATCACAGCTATAGGGAAATCTTTATATACATTTAGTTTTTACTGTCAAGGAAAATTTTAGACTCCTTTAACAGGCTTTACAGAGTATAAATATACTGATAAGAATTAAAGAGATCTTTAGAGCTCTTAGAAATTAAGGAAATAATGTTAATGACTGCAAATAGACTTATTACCCCATAAATAAGTGTATCTCATTTATACAAAAACAAAAGTTTGCTTAATCAAACCCAATAGACGTAGATTAAGTTTAAAATTGCTGCACCAGATTTAAAGACATAACAAATTTTTATCATTTTATATGTCTAAGGTGTTGATATGTCTAAGGTGTTGATGTATAGTGTATAAAAGACAACAACTATTAATTACTTTGTATATATTAAACTTCTGTAGTCTCAATTCTACAAACTTAAGTTTAAAGTTTATACTCAGCATATCTTGTGTGTGTGTATATATGATATCATAAACTAAGATAATAGTTGTTTATTTAACCAATCATGAACTGCTTATCAAAAATACTATTTAGGTTAATAATTTAAATGCTGTTTGCAAGCATAAGGCCCTGAGTTTGATCCCCAGCAACAAAAATAATAATTTAAATGCTCTTTAACTCATAAAGCTCAGTTGTTAGTAACCAAAACCTAACAATAGAAAACACAAGAAACTATTTTAATTTAATACACAACCTTTGCTTTTAATCTAGTTTTGTAAGTTTAACTAAGAGTATCTTAATATCTTAAGAAACCGTGTTGATTTAGACATAGAAAACTTTTTAATTATAGCCAATTTAAGTATATTATAATTTATTTAATAATATGTGCCACCATAACACTGGAAAAAGAAGCTCCATGAGTAGAGCCACACAGGAGAATTTTGTCCACCGCTTCCAAGCCCAAGGGGTCCCGAATTAATTATCTTAAAAATTACTTTAAATAACTCATCATAACAGTTA
Organism: Hystrix cristata; assembly: GCA_004026905.1. NCBI lineage: Eukaryota > Metazoa > Chordata > Mammalia > Rodentia > Hystricidae > Hystrix > Hystrix cristata. The sequence continues at coordinate 73,814 of PVJO010006158.1, forward strand.
AAACTTTTTAAAGCTACCTACATTATCTTTGACCAACGAACACTTAAATTATTATACACAGACAATAATAGATATTGCATTTATAAAACTAATTTTTGATATTATCTTGGTTTTCTGACAACCTGCAAGGAAACACGTAACCAAATTTAAAGACATTTGTAATCTTGCCAGCTTATTAAAATTAGCCTGCTGCTCAGCTGTCTGTACCACAAACACTTGGGCTACTATCCTGAGTGTCTCCTTATCTATAAGCCAACATAAGTAGACATTTTGGAGGCTAAGACATCCCTGAAAGTTAAAATACATATTAATCCATATCATACATAACCTTATGTTACCAAAACCTTAAGGCTTTCATTTGTAAGTCCTATGTGACCTCGAACCTGCCAGTTTTCATCCGGTAATGTTTTAAGTGAGTTTGGTTACCCTGAAAGCCAAACTTATGTAACCAGCTTTCCATGGAAATCCCAAAATGAGTCAGAAAAAAGAAAAAGAAATGGTTGATCTCAAAGAATAGCTTTCTTAAATGGAGCAGCTTCAGTTGTCTTAACTGGTTATTAACACAGATTAAATCGTCAGACAGACAAACATATAATACACACAAAACAATTACTTTTAAATCAGAGTGCTCTCTCAGATGTATTGGCCAAGTTGAAAACAAGGACTGTTTTCAAGAAGGGACCTAGGCTGATGGTTTGTGTCCTCATCGCAAAATAACCATCCTGGCTTTTCATACGGGCTTCTTGTACAGGCTCCTTGGGGCCCTCTGTTGTCTTGATAACCACAGTTGTTTGATAGCCGCAGCTGACAGCCAAAACTGCTGTTTTGATAGCCACATGGAACTGTTCCCTCTAAAGAGATAGACTGTTAAACATACAGTGTTGTAATTTATATGTTTCCTTTGGCAACTATTTTCTTTTTCGGGGGGTGCTCAGGGGACATTTGGATGCAGAAAGACACTAGATAACACTTTTTTGGAGTGAAGTATGTGTTCCAACGAGTAGGGAAGTTGAAGCTCTGCTGAGGCTCCAATCTGCCCTGCAGTAGATGTCTACTCACGACAGTATCTTCCCCCTTTGAAATAAACAAGTGGAGAAAGGGCATCCCCATCTATCCCTGCTTGTTTTTTACCCATTCACCTAAGGTACTCCTCAGGTTTGACCCATCCAGTGCCATCGGCGGCAGATTAAAAGTGCTTGAGGAAGTGTCCAGAGCTGGTCTGACTGCTCCGCCAGCATCTGCACCCCCTTCCCCATGATCCCGTGACCCCCTTGGCTCATACTTATCTATAGACTTTTCCTTTCTCAGGCCTCGGTTAGCAAATTCCTGAGTAAAGAATGGTAGCTGACCTGGTGACGTGCTATGGAGAAAAATCATGGCAAGAGAGCAGCACTCCTCTGGGGACTAAGGGTTGTGGCTCTGGGCTCCCTTCACACCTGTTTCCATTTAAAACTGTTATCAAATTCTTAAGGGTCCCGAGGAATGCTTTCTGTTCTATCAAGGAAATCATCTGTACTGTGAAAGCACAAAGTCTGTCCCAGCTGCATTCCCAAGGGGAGCTGGGAAAAGGAGTGGAGGTACCCTCAGGGCAGAAAGACAAATAGGGACTAAAACTTTCTCATTTGTTCATTGAGAGTTTGAGGCTTAAATCTAGATCAATTTTTAAGACTATGGCCCAGGGGTAAGTTAGAGGGAATAGTGAAGGCCAGTTTCACTCTGGAGCCAGACACTGAAGGGTCACAAGGAGGCAGAAGCTCCCCATCCTGGAAAGATGAAAACTTGGTCACTTGGGAGTCCCAGAATCTGGAAGCCACAGTAAAGAAAATTTCCCTGGACAAGATGTTGCCGCTATAAACCGCATTATTTCTCAGGGGAGGGCAGCGAAGAAGGAAAAGAGGAGAGCCTGATCCAACCGTAACTTTACCTATGGAGCTCACCACTATTTTCCAAATCCTCACTCTCTCAAGGGCAGAAAGACAAGACCAAAAGACTTTACCTATGGAGCTCACCACTATTTTCCAAATCCTCACTCTCTCAAGGGCAGAAAGACAAGACCAAAAGCTTTCCCAGGGTTGGTTTCTAGTACTTAGCAAAACATGCCTCCAAAGACAAGAGCTACGACTGACTCACAGTACAACAGCATTGCCAAGCAGAAAATTAAACAATGACCAAAGGACCTAAATAACTGCTTTCTAACTTTGTGAGGAAGAGAAAAAAGATTGAAGGACAGATCGAAAATGCTCCTTAATGATATTGTTTAGGGCTCATAAATATGCATGCTTTTGGAGATGACTCTCCCTGGTGTCACCCAGAAATTGCGTCTCTCCACACCATCTCAGAATGAGGGTATCTCTCATGGATCAAATGAGGGACCCGCGCTCAGACACTGGGTAGGCCACACCCTCATATGTGTCTTCCTGGATGAGCATAATTTCCAGTCCACTTCTAACCCAGGGATGGGGATATATGGTCTAAAAAGAATGCCTGTCTTCATGCCCTTATGGATGAGCCCTCATTTTCTAAGGGTTCGGGAGCCTTCACTTGGAAAGGAAAAAGATTCCCAGGACTGCAAAGAGATACACAAAAAACTGTTTCCTGACAACAGCTATCCCTAAAACCTGTCCCGGAGCCTCCAGCTAAACTCTCAGACATACCCAAGAGCACAAGCTGCTAGCCAAAAACCATTCCAAAAAGCTTTTTGTAATAGGAGACCCATCTCAGAACTGCCAAACAAATCAAGTGAGGAACATAAAGTCCTGTTTGTGCAGTAAAAGATATTCCATCAAAGAAACCTCAAATATAAAAGGCATCATGATCTTCCCATTCTCCCATCTTAAACCTACCATAATTTTGACAGGAAAAACAAGACATATGCATCAAAGAAAAAGGAATAAGCAACCAACAAACAAGAGGTTACCTAAATGAGTCACAATCCAGAACCCAGTCAAAATATTCTGGACCAAAAGCAAAAGCAAATTCTTACCTCTTTCCAATTATCTCAGTGGAACCTCCAACAATGCTATAAGAAAAATATAACTCCCAACCCGTTAGATGTCAAATGTGCTAAGTTCATGGTCTTACAACACCAAGGAATGAACCAAAGAAGGTAGTTAGAAGAGTTTCATTAGGAATAAGGAGAACAATATCTTCTGGATTTCCAGGAGGGGTCCCAAGTGGATGGCTGCTGAGCCCCTTTGTCAGGAGTAATTTATACAGCAAAGTCACAATGTGGGTACAACGTGGGTCAAACTATAATCAACCTAGAGGATTACAAGTATAGTTATTAGCTAATATTGAGCCAATAGGGAAACAAGTGACATAGGAAGGGCATCTGTAAAGATCAATGGAATTCTTGGAACAGGAGAAGAGTATGGGTCTAGACGTGCTGGTCACCTGTGTATCTGGTCATCACAGATGTAGCTCAGGCCCACCTTGGCCCACTCGACCAGGTGGTACTAATTATACAATCTCAAGCTGCTGTTTACCTTGCAGACCTGGCTATTACATCTCCATCCTGACGCCTGGCTCTCTTCAGATTTGACTCCAGCCACATTTCTGAAGCCTGTGTATGTGTGTGTGTGTGTGTGTGTGTGTGTGTGTGTGTGTGTGTGTGTGTGTGTGCTGACTTCCTTATGGGCCTAATCCCTGACTATATATTAATTTCTATCTAACTTAGCTGTCTATAATGGTTTAAATAACATCATCAGAAGCCACTACCTGAAATTACCTGGCATAGGGCTTTCCCTTGGGCCTCTTTGTGGAAAATGAAGTGCTCTGCCCTGTGGCTAAGTGCAGTGTTTACCAGGAAGCATCAGAGCAAAACAAAAGCTGTCTGCAGGTGATGAAAGACTTCAATGGCCACGGTTAATGTATTACTGATAACTTTTTTAAATGCAATACCTAGTAACAGTTAAATTTTAAAAATGCAATGGGCAACTAAACTTGGTTATTTCTGTGATATGCACAAAAAGACAATCATGTGAATCCAAAATTTTTTTAAACAAAATTAATCTATAAAGGTAATGTTTGACCCAATTTTCAGAGTGGAAATTACACCTAACTTATAAAACTAGGTGAACACAATTTTTAAAGATAAAAATTTTCACATGTATAATTCTGAGGCATGATACACCATGAATATGATCATCTTGTAGAGAGACTATACCATACCAAGAATGCGAAGAGATTCAGCAAGTCTTGAGGAGGTCCTAAACATCTGTATTTTGCTAAAACTCCACAGGTAAGTGACACAAATTCCCATGTGAAACTAACTGGTCTAGAAGATATTAAATTCAAATTAAAGAAATAAAGTTGCAACCAAATTAACATTTAAAAAAATAACTGAAAGTAAATGATGATTACTCTATACTATTGTCTTTCATCAAGCAAAACAGCACCAGGAAAATAAAAACATCATGGACAGAAAGGGAATTGACAATTCTCTAGGAACTTGTCTAACAGCATATCATTTCTGAAATATTTGCATTAATAATATTTCATCCATAAAAATTTAACCCAGGGAATACTAAGCCACTCTATTGTTTTGAGGACCCTTCCCAAGCAACTCATCAGTAGTTATGAGGCAGGAGATTAGGGTGTGACAAACTGGCTGGGGAGAGGGCATGACCTGTCGATCAGAGTTCCAGGGCACAAGAGATAGAAAAGATGGCTGCCACTGCACTCTTCCCCACTGTGCTCTCCCTCTCACACTGGTCCACTCTCACCCTATGGAGGGTATTTCTTTTCCTCCTTTTACATGGCCGGAACTCACACTGCAGAGAATGTTTCCTTTCTTTTCATACCTTTAATAAATGTAAAACCTCACTACCTTTTGTGCGAGTCTTGAGCAATTCTTTGTTCAGGACAGAAAGAATCTAGAAATCACCTCTAGAAAGAGATCCTAGCACCCCAAAGCGTGAAAACGATAACACATCTAATAAACCTAATTACTTCTAGCAACTCTTTTTTTTTTTTTTTTTGGTGGTGCCGGGGATCAAACTCAGGGCCTTGTGCTTGCAAGGCAAGCACTCTAATCACTGAGCTAAATCCCCAGCCCCTAGCAACTCTTTTTTTATGTGTTAAAAAAAACAAATTCTTTGTAGTTTTCTAGGAATCCTATAGAAATCTCAGACAGTTTCACATGTGAAAGTTATTATTTAGCATTCACTTTTAGGGGAGGCAGACTCTTACCCACCATCCAGTTCTCTAATCACCACTAGAAACAGAACACACAGAGTTTGAAGGGCCTCATTGCCTAGGTGAAGTAAACAGAGTTCCAAAAGTAAGGTTTCACTCTTACCCAAAGCACAGTGCCAAAATCATGAAACACAAATCGTACCAGACAGCTAAGGGGACAATTTTATTCAGGCTCTTATAATAGGAACATACATCAGTGAATAATGTCTCAAAGAAAATAAAAAGGGTCTGGGCTTATTAGAGGCTGACAAACAAGTACATCATCTCCAAGTCATATAAGAGTTGTGAGGATGAATGGGGCAGCTTTGATTTCATAGATAAGACAGCTTCTTTGTAATGTCAAGGACTCCATCTTTGACCCAATTCTGGCCAGGCTTCTCTGAGCATGACTAGGATTCATGTTTAGCCTGCTGAGCTCTGTTTAGCAAAACTCTGCCAAGCCAGTTCAGCAAGAATTCCCCTCGCCCTTGATACCAACCAAGTTTCTCTTAGTTATTTTCCATCCCTGACTTTCTCACCCTGCCTGTGGGCTATAAGTCTCCAGCTGCCCCTACTATATCCAGAATTGAGTTCATTCTCTCACCCCTATTGCAATAGTTTTGACCCCTATTACTTGAATAAAGTCTTCTTTTCCTGTTTAACTCTATCCGGTGCAAATTTTTTTTGACAGTGATTAGCCATTTCTAGAACACAAACACATGTGGAGGGATTACTTAATTGCCAGTGCTTTCTGGAAACACAGGGCTCAGATAAAGTTCAACACTGTCAGAGGATATCACAAAATTGATCTCCCACAGTGGTTTGCATCAAATAATTAAGCGCTTTAAAAATGTTCAATCTAACTTCTTTCTATTCATTACCAAAATATTTACCAAAATGCATTCTTAGAGAACCTATTTTGATGCAACTACATGAAGGGAATACTGACATGATTAAAATAGTGTATGAAAGGAAAGCAGTCTTTCCACACTCTGGAGAATTTCTTACCTTGTATAAAGTCAACTTACCAAAAATATCTTTAAAATTTTACTGTCTTGTAAAATCACAACCCTTTTATGGAATTTCAATGTCATGATCCTCTTTGTTCTCCAGAACAAACACTTTCGAATGTATACTTGACCTCATTTTAAATGTATATTTGACACCCTTTCAAATGTATATTATCAATACCCTTTTCAAATACATATCCTTTTCAAATGGATTTTTGGAAGTCTGGCAACTTATTATAAGTTCACTTTAGCCTTCTCTGTTAAGTGTCCCTTGGTCTCCTTTTTTCTGCCTGAGCGTTATGAGGCCCTTTCTCCAAGCTGACCACAAGGCGAAGCTTGTGGCAGCTTTACTATAAAAGAAAGCGTCTTTTTGATGTGTTAAAGAACTGGGATGAGGCAGTTCCCAGCCTCTGGCTGATGTACGACTTCTTCCTTTCTGCAGTGTTCTTATGAGCAGGCAGATTTTGCTCTAAATTTCTCAGACTGTGGTCCTTGGCCTTCCCGTCCCTCTCCCCCAACAGATCCCTGCATTGTAAATATGGCTTAGGTGCATTTTCTAGAATTTGGTAACATCAAAGTCAAAGGCGATAGCAAATACATTTCCAAAGAGACTCCAAACTGTCAACAAGATGTGAAGAGGTCTCTGTTTTTATATAAAAGCTTTTGTATAGGAAGAATCAGTTGGAACAAGCTTCAGCTGATCCCCTCCCCATCATCATCATCATCATCATCATCATCATCATCATCACCACCCCCTAAATCTGCCGATCCTTTATACATCACACTAGGCCGTCCTGACATACAAGGCTTCCTGTGCAACCCCACAGGGCTGAAGGAAATTACTGTCTGCAGGAGAAAACGCGGAGAGCAGCTAACCTTGGATAGTTCATTTCACATGAAAGCTGCAGTTTCCCTCTAGCTTTTGCTTTCTGACATATGCCCTTGCACTGTTTCCTCGTAGGATACACAGCAAACCGCAAGCCGGCACTCTCCTTCTCTGGGCTCAGGGCAGGGAGTAGTCCTGTGGGTGGCCGTGAAACATATCTTACTGAGAAAACTTTCCCCCGTAAGTGAATGATAATAGCACCGCCCATTAAATGACACTCCCTTTCTGAAAGTTTTATTCTGCCTATAGATCATATTTTTGGATGAAAGTTTTGCTTTTGAAGTAGCTGCCAGGATATTATGAGCCAGAGTGATTGCAATTTACAGTATTTCATAAATCACAGCAAGATTGAAAATGCTTGTGACAGATGAGGCTTTAAATTGACATCCTGTCTTTTTATGGGCATTAAAAAAGGTTGATCTCATGACATAGTCTATAGATGCATCTTCTTTGGCTCAGCTAAAAAAATCCCCACAACGCCGGGAAGAAAGAGAGAGAACTACAGCTCTCCACACTGTTTTAGAAGAGGGCAGACTCCAAACAGAGTATGATCCTTAGCATTTATAAATGCTTAAGATACTTGATCCATCAGCGCAATCTCTGAATCCCCAAACACCATGAAATTTAAAGGAAGAGGAACATTAGATTAATTCTTCCTGGAAGAACTAAGAATCTTACAATTTCCTTAATGGAGATCAGGAAATTCAAAATGGCTCAGCGGGGAACCTTGTGAGAAATTGATCAGCGCTCAGTTTTTTCACATCCTGGCCAGTTTCTCAGTTTAGGTCACACATTAAAATCATCTCACATATTATTAAGACCACACATCCAGACAAATGCATTCAACTCTCTGTAGGTGCAGCTGAGGCCAAAAAGTTTTTTAAGTGACTCTGATTTGCAGTCATTTCGAGACTCAGCTGGTCCAAAAAGACGAAAGTAAACAACAGAAAGGAAGGAAGCAGCCAAGCTGTCACACACCAGGAAGAAGACAGGATTCCAGTAAGCTAGAAACCGTTACTAGCTTTTGGGTCCAAGGAAATACTTTGCAGGTTCTTGGAGTCCTGAACAGAGAATTGACTAAGACACTCAGAAAAGATATCAGGGATACACATTTAATGAAGGTGGAAGAGAAGTACCCCTGCAGGGTGAGAGCTGGCCTGTGAAAAGGTTCACAGGCGGGTGTGAGGTTAATGGTCATGCTCTTTTCTATATCCTGTTCCTAGACTGCTTTTCCCTGATGCAAACAAGGCCCTAGGGACAGCGGTCCTATCAGAAACTCCCTTGGCCTGACATCAGATCCAAGCCACCCTCTCAAAGGAATGCTGGGTTTCCCACCAGATGGAAATGAAGAATTGAAGACCACACTTTCTGATTGGTTCAATCAGTCCTATGTACAGGGTTCAGGACTTGCATAGTCCTCCCAGATTGTGTGTTCTGCGCATGTGTTCTGGGCCTGCCATTATCAACAGGCCACAGCCTGTTGCTCAATCAGTTTGCCCTAATCTCCTACCTCAAAACCATTCCCACAGGCGTGGGTTTGATAAGTACCATTGCTGGGTTGGGGGTTTAGCTCAGTGTTAGAGCACTTGCCTCGCAGGCACAAGGCCCTGAGCTCGATCCCAAGCAACACCCCCCCAAAAATTACTCCTGTCACTCAGCACCATGCAAGGGTTGCCAGAAAAAAGTGTGGGCCCGTGGTCAGATTTTCTGATTTGTTAATACAGAAATCTGGATATTTTTAATGAGACATTTCCTGATTTTTAAGTGTTGAAGAATAACTCAAAAAAATTAATAATGCTATGCAAAATATATTTAATCTAAAATGAACATATTTTGAGCTCCGAGTATGCAACTTTTGCCCTAGTTATATTGACTTGCATGTCAAAATTTTCTATAAATAAAAATACTTCACCACCATGATAAAAGTCCAGGATGATTCTTTCCAGAACATAAGTAGCTTAGCAAAACATTCTAATGAAACCCACAAAGCAGCAATTATTCTTGTCCAAACATATAAATGCCAGCAACAAACATGGGGTTGCAATTGTCAGATTGGCCTAGTGCTTTTATATTTTGACTTGTGTCTGTACAAGCAAAGAAAAGGGAGCGGCAGCTCTGTCTCCCCAGGTGAGGGAACTACGCACACAGTGCTCTCTTGCTGTGCCCAGCACTGTCTGAGGAAACTCGGACACTCGGTCACCATTAACCCCAGACCTTCACTCGGCCACGACTCTCGGAACTGCTGAAACAACTCTTCTATTTGCTTTTTCAGTTTGCTGACACAAGAGTCTGGGAAGTAGGGGAGAAAACGGAAAGAGGCAGCCATCAGTCACAACTCTCAGCACGAAAGCAATGACCAACACTAATTACGCCTCAGACCTGAGTTTGAGCAGACCTATTTTCTCTATGAATTAATGCCAGGTGACCTACTTTGCTACATATTACCTATTATTTGTCCTGCCATTTTGTCAATTTTGAGGCTGTTCTGCTGCATAGGAATAGAACAAAATCTAATACAATAAAACTCTCATTGGAGATAATATATCCACATCATAAAATGTAAATTTATATTTTCTTTATAAGAAGATAGCATCTGTGGACAACATTTAGATTGTGGGAATTAGTTGAAGCCTGCTTCAGTGGATTAAGAAAAACAAAAAGAAATATAAATACATTAATGTTTGGATGTAAAACCTAAGATAACATAAAGAGTGCATTTTTGAGTTTTAAAACTTGTTTGCTTATAATATTCCAGAGATATTTATTTCAGAAAGGAGTACAATGCTGGTTTTACAAGACTATACATATTTTCTGTTTACATTCCTCACGTCCCATTTTTCATGTGCATTGTATCATCTGATTTTATTACACTTCATATTTTATTTATTCGTTTATGAGGCTGTGAGATTTTTATTTCTTGGAATCTTAGTGGAATGTTTACTAAAAAACAGATAATTAAAAATAAAACCACACGGCTTGTGTGCACATTTTGTTTTATATGCAATTATAAATGTATCTTCAAGACAATTCTAAATGCTCAATTTCCACACCGCATCTACTCCCTGTACAGCACAAACTCTAAAGAAATCTTTTTTAAAAACTGGTCCCATAACTTTAGGAACTGAAGCCTCAGAGATTCCAGCAACCCAGAAATGCAAAGAAGTGACTTACTTTCTGGTGATAGGGATAAGAGTGTTTGGGGGTATAAGGAGGTCTCCCCGAGAAAACAGAATTGCCAGATGTTGAAAGACAGTAGCTTGAGGAAAGGCAGAAACCACTGGGATACAGAACATGAAGTGGAGCAGACTACGTTGCTGTTCCCAGAGCTCTCCCACTAACCTGCAGGACAAACACAATGCACAAAAATTATTAATGTCAAGAGGCTACGTAGTAATGACCCACCACACACACCTCTCTAGTAGCCAGCGTCTCCACTGCCAAGCTGCCCTGCCCTCGTCGTGCATTTGCTCCCTATGAAATGGACAGCAAGGCCTCCGAGACCCAGAAACCCTCCAGCGCAGCCTGAAGAGGGCCTGCCTGAAGGGGACTTTGGAAGGAAGAGGCCGGGAGTCTGGGCTCTGCAGCAGAGAACTCTGCTAGCTTCCTTCTCTTGTGGGAGCTTCCTGTACAGGTCTCCAGGGAGAGAAGAATTCAGAAACTCCACAAACGAAGAAAAATGTTTCTATCTACAAAACTCCCATCAAAACCAGGAAATGATGTGAGTTCAGACCTCAATAGACTTTCCCCCTTCCTTTTTCACCCCCTTGTTGGATAAATTAAAGTGATTCACACTTATCATTCCAAGGTGAACTAAAAGCTCACTTTCTCCGGAAGCTCCCCCAGATGGGTCTCCCTTGCTTCCGTGTGCCCATCTGCATCAGGCTGTGACATCCTTGAGGCCAGTGCCCAGCACTTGACACATTTGTGGCTCCAGGACTTAGTCCAGAGTGTGACACACCCAAGAGTCACATACTGTTTGCAAAGTCTTCCACTTATGCAGCATCTCAGCTCAATCAACGTTGTCCTCTTGCGTGCACCACATGTTTACTGATCAGCAATCTGGAGCAAGACCAGGCTAAACATCATACATTATTTAATGTAAAGCTCACCATCATCCTTCAAGAAGTACATCTGTACTCTGATTTTATAGGTAAGTAAACTGACACTCAAGATAAGTTAAGAAGTTTATCTAACCAAGGTCACAGAGCCAGTAAACAACAGAGCCAACGTTTGATCTTGGCTATGTCTGATTTGAGAACCTGTTCTCCTTTTGCATCTCAATGCTATCTAGATAAAAAGACTTCCATGTTGTATTCTCATTGGGAAAAAACAAAAGCACAGTCTATTAGCCTGACCTTCCTGCTACACCATGCTTGCTTGTGTGATTCGTATTCTCATTCTCTCTCCCTCCCTCCCCTACCTTCTCCAGCAAGTCAATTATCTTCAAAAACAAAATTAAGATCACCTGAATTTGAAATACTATTAAGTATTGCACTAACTGCCATTGTTTTGTATTCATAGGTTTCAAGTTATTTTATCAAAAATAAAGTACAAGTGTTGCCATATTCTTATGTAAAAAAACAGGCTTATATTATCTACAACAACTTCACAAACTCTACTGTGGTGTGTCTTACAACTGGCTTACAATCTGACCAACCCCCCAAAAGTGAGAATCGCTGATCTAAAGAATGTTACTAGTTATAAACATTTCAAGCCGAAACTCTGGTACTTAAGTCTGCCTCTAGAAAATTCTCTTTTAATAAAAAAAATATATTTTTAAAACAAAAATTGAAAAGAATAGGGTGGAACCAGTTTCTATGAGGAAACCATATTGCTCTTGCTTGGTGGGTGTCCAGCCCAATCTTATCTCTGATTTTGGGTAAACTATACCCTGAGTCCCATAGCAAGCAACTATCAGTCCAGTTTATTAAAGGAAAAGAATTGCTTCCTGCTTGCAAGCTAAGTGCAAGAGGATGTAAAAATCCATTTATAAGGCCAGTGAGAGCTGCCAAAAGTAACCCTAGGACATTTGTCACATTTACAATGCTATCACTACCACCATCAACCAATGGGACCAGATTTAGGAGAGTTTACAGCATTCAGAAGATATGTCCTTCCCTCTCATGGGAAGAGGTGTTGCTATAATTCCAGTGACCTGAAATGAATAAAAACAGAGTTTAATACAGCAGAATCTACAGAGGCCAGGTACTGGTCTAGGCAAACAACTGTCCTAAGAAAAAATACAGGAACACTGTGCAGCCTGGAACCAAGGTAAACATGCAAAATGCATCCTCACACATGCAGTAAGAAAGAAAAAAGAGGGGCTCCACACAGAACATCCCCAACACGTGGGGACCAACACGGACAAAGGATGCACTTAGGGCGACCCACTCGGGTCCCTTCCTGTCTCTCAGGAGCTCTCTTTCTCTCTCTCAATAAATTTCCTACTCTTAACCTCTTTTGTTCCTTAGAATTCATTCTTCGACTTTGGGGAACACGAACTCAGCATAACTGACATCTAGCAGGTTGGGCGTTATATTTTTTCCTCTATATCATTAGTAGTTTCTGAATTCTTATTATTGTGCTAATGGAAGTATGTATTATCCCCAAATTATAAGCTGAGAAGCAGGTTTTAGATAATATCTGCCTATCAAACTATTACAACCTCTCTAACTTTAATAATAAAATGCACATTAAAAAAAAAAAGAATGCACTTAAACTGCAGTTTCTGTTTTTGCCAATCCCTTCCCCAGAATTCAGCTTTCTAGTCCTCTTCTATAGCCATTTTTTTTTTTTTTAAATTCTCCTGTGGGAATTGTGATATTGGGAATTTCTATTTCAACATTTAGGATTTCATCTTTGGAGATTGTGATTTTCAGGATTTTACATGTTAGCAGTTTGCATCTTTTGAGATTTTGACATTCAGGATTATGTTCAGGGTTGTGACCAGCACCAGGGAAAGCAAGAGCTCAGAGAACATATTTTCTACACCAGGAGCTAAGGTTAAGGGGAGAAGGCAGGAACACTTGGTCACACATCTTGTCCTCCACTGGACGGTTACCGAACTATGTCTTCTTCATGCCCACGAATATATGAACGTCAGGAGTTGTGAACATTAATGAGCATTAAATAAATGAAGAAACAAACACTTGCTTCATTCTCTTTTGACTCTTTTTTAACACTTTTCTGCCTTGTGACCTGTGTCTCCTTTTGAAATAAGTCATCTTTATAAGACAAGGGACCATGAGGACAAATGCTCAGAGCATTGTCTATCACTCATTCTCTTTACTAAATCACAAATGTCCAAAAAAAAAAAAAACCTCTTAAATATTTTAGGCATTAGACATTCACTAATATCAGCAACACATTTATTTAGTCTCAAGCATCTTTATATATTTCATCAATTGTAAAGAGGAACTTACACGGAATGATACAGGGTGCTTCTACTACACTAAACATAAATAGCTCATGAAGGATGCTTCACTGTAATAATTTGCATAACAAATGCACTTCACAAAAGACTGTCTAACAGGCACCCAGTGTTCTCAACTCATGAATATTTTGAGTAGTTAAGTAGACCAGAGAATGTAAACAGGAAGGGAAAAAAAATACTTTTGCTAAAGTTAATCTGTAAACAGAAGACTTAAGAATTTGCATTTGAGTTTTCCTATTTAATTCTGTAGCATGTATATATATGCCTAAAGTTTCAAAACAGTTTGTAAAATAAGCTGATAGCCAACAGAGCAGAACATAATTAAACAGGTTATTTAGTATTCTGGTCCTAATGGGTTAAAGGCTTCAAGTGGAATACTCCGATCTCACACATTAATTTTATTCCTCACATGAGATCTGGCAATGCTTAGCTCACATATTCTTGCAAATTACTGAAAATACCACATTCCCATGAGACAAAGTGACAGCTTTATGAAATTAAGTAGTATAAGCCAGAGATTCCAACAGCTACATTAAACAAACACACCTCCAGCAAATTTCTCTGCCCCTTCTCATGCAAATGGAATACGATCCTGTCTAAACAGTAACTTACAGCTTTCACATTCAACAGTGGAAAATAATCCAACTCTGTAGCTTTGTTTTACTTTTTTGTTTTTTGTTTTTTGTGCTGGGGCTCAAACTCAGGGCCTTGTGCTGTTTTACTTTTTTTTTTCAGGGCCTTTTTTCACTCTTCCAGGAAATTAAGGAATCAAGGAAAGTCTTTTGCAGCCCAGGTACTGATCCAACAACCAGTCTTTGTTCAGATTCAGGTAAACTTGATATGATAAATAACAGCAAGCTGTGGTCTTTACTCACAACTTAAAACCCAAGAAAATTGCTTAGAAAAATGTGCTTGATTGCTAAATTTTTAACTGAATTGATTTTTCTAATAAATACATTCCTTCAGTTAAATAAATGAATGTGATTTCAGCTTTGACCACTTTCCCAGACGGAAAGACAAATCTTTCTAAATAATGATGTCTAGGCTAATATCTCTATTTTGCTTTCATTTGCTTTCTGTATATCAGGAAAATTTGGGGGTCTCCCTGCAGAATGCAAGTATTCACAGCCTTGGTTGTAAATCCTCACCAGATCGCCTCCAGGGACCCTGCAATGCACGTTAACATTTGTAGCCTTCATGCAGCATTCTCAAATGCTGCTACTGTTCCACTCTGCTCTATTATTTGGGGTTTACTTCCCACCCAGGTGTGATCATTTGCATTTCACTCACTCTGTTTACTTCTCCATATAGTCCTCACATCCACCCAAAGGCAAAACATTGTTCCTCTCAAGACACTCACCAGAGGACCCTCCAGAATTGTTAAGTAAGAAGAATTAAAGGTGGCAGTGTGCTTTAAACTTGAAGCTATAATTTCAGCAGATATCAAAGAATGGGCAGCCAATGAATATTACAGGAGTGTGTTCGCTTTCAGTTATTGCGACAAAATAGATGAGACAAACAATTTAAAAGGAGGAAAGATTTAATTTGGCTCACACTTGCAGAGGCTTCAGTCCATGGTTGTTTGGCCCAGTTGCTGTGGGCCTGTGGTGGCAGAGTATATCATGGCAGCAGGGATGCGTGACAGAGAAAGGCTGTTTGTTTCATGGCAGCCAGGAAGGAGAGAGAAAAAGGAGGGCAGGGTTCCAATATCCCCTTCAAGGACACCCAGGAACCTAATTTCTTCCTACTAGGTCCTGCCTCTTAAAGCTTCTACCAGCTCCCGACAGTACCATCAGCTAGGAACCAAGCCTTTAATACAAGAGCCTTTGCAGGACA
>PVJO010006159.1:0-91563 GCA_004026905.1 Hystrix cristata
GTTGGTGAGGATGTGGAGAAAATGGAACCTTCCTACATTTGTGGTGGGAATATAAAATGATGCAGCCACTTTGGAAAACAGGTTGATAGTTCTCAAAGAAGTTAAATCATAATTTAAAATTTAAGTATGACCCACAATCTCACCCATAGGTATATAGCCAAGAGATATGAAAACATATCCATACAAAATCTGTACCTGAGTGTTCATAGCAGCATTATTTGTAATAACAACCCAAAGGTCCATCTACTGATGAATGGACAAATAAAACCCAGTATATTCAAACAATGGGCTGTTATAGTTATTAATAAAAGAAACAAACTGCTAAGGCATATATCAACATGAATGGGCCTTGAATAAAATATGCTACATGAAAGAAGTTGGCACAAAAAGGTCACATATTTTAAGAGTCTATGAATATGAAATATCAAAAATTATCTTAGTCTGTTTTCTGTTGCTATAACTGAATCCCTTGGACTGGATCCTTTATAAAGAAAAGAGGTTTATTTATTTGACCCATGGTTCTGAGGGTCCAAGAGCATTGTGTCAACATCAGTTTGGTACCTAGTGACGGCCTTGCTGGGTCATGATGTGGAAGACGGCATCACAGGTGAGACACAGTAAACAAGCCAGAGTTTGCTTTTAAACAAGGCCACTTCTACGATAACTCATTAACCCTCTAACCTGTGAATGAGTTGACCTGTTCTCAAGAGTAGAACCCTCATGGCCCAATGGCCTCTTAAAGGTTGAATGTCTCACACTGGGGATTAAATTTCAAGCTGAGTTTTGGTGGGGACATACAAAGCACAGCAATAATCAAATCCATAGAGACTGAAAACAAATGAGTCATTGCCAGGAGACACAGGTCAGAACGAGTGGCTGCCAATAGGTCAGATACTCCTTTACAGGGTGATGAAAATGTTCTCCAATTCAATCGTGGTGATGACTGCACAACTCTGGATATATTAAAACAACTGAACTGTTAAATACAATTCAAAGCTTTTTGGTACGTTAATTATATTCTGGTAGAACTGTATCTTTAAAAAACAAAGAAACCAACAGGGAAGTCAGCAATAAAAGAATGTGGGAGTGAACTAAGGACATTTTCAAAGAAGCATGGGAAGGACTGGGAATGAATGTAAACGAGTGTGAGTCTGGGTCATGCGTGAGCACAGCACCCTCCTGACTCACTGGCCATCGTCTACTCCACTGGAAGTAGACTGAAGTCCTTTAACTGTCATCTTGTTCTATGACTCTTAAAATTAAAAGGTAATGGAAGGGTGATTATTTCTTGGTAATCCATTTGCTGTAATCCATTTTTCTGTTTTAGTTTTATAGAAAAGTTTCATATAAATTTAGATTTACAAAAAATTTGTGAAAATAACAGTTTCCACATACCTTACCCTAGCTGCTGATGTAACAGCCTACACTAGTACAGTACATTGGTCATAATCAATAGCGCAAAAGGATGCCTTGATTAAAGTCCATGCTTTGTTCAAATTTCCATATTTTTAAAAAAATGTAATGCCTTTTTCTATTCCAGATCCCATGCAGGATACTACATTACATTCAGTCATTGTGTTTCCTTGGGCTCCTCCAGCTGTGACAGTTTCTTAGACTTTACTTGTTTTCTCCTGACCTTGGCAGCTCTGAGGAGCACTGGTCAGGTATTTTGCAGAGGCCCTCCATCGGGATCTGTCTGACGTTTTTCTCATAATTAGCCTGGGGTTACAGGATGTTTATAGGAAGATCACAGAAGCAAAATGCAATCTTTGTCACTTATCAAGGGCACATATTAGCAATTTGACTTAGCATTATTGACACTGACCTTGGTTGGGTTGAAGTTGTATTTGTCTGGTTTCTCCACTTGTAAAGTTATTGATTTTTTTTCCTATCCTTTTCCATACCCAGCTCTGTGGAAGGAAATCATGATGTGCAGGACACAGTTAAGGAGTACAGAAGGAAGCTCCATTGCTGCTGTAGTTTGGATCTTGAGCATCCTGTGATGTTTTGTGTGTTGGAGGGGATTCTGGGACCAAAGCACCTTTCCTTTCTCTCTGTTCCCTGGCTTGAGGTAAGTTGTTTTACTCCACCACATGTTGCTGCCATGATGTGCTGCCTCATTACAGGCCTAAAGAAACAGGGCCAGTTGGTCATTGACTGGACCTCCAAAACTGTGAAGCAGAATAAACCTTTTCACTTATTAAGTTAACAATCTCAGGTATTTCACTATAGTGACAGAAAGCTGAATAACACAACCTCCTCGAAGGAAGAGTATCTGCACAAATTATTTGGAATTCTTCAACATGGAGATTGGTTTCTCTTCTCCCATTTATTTCATCATTTGTTTTTATCAGAATGAATTTATGGATGTTTATACTTTCAGTTATAATATAATACCATACTAGGTGTTTTGTTACTGTTTTCTGCTCAAATTGCTCCAGCTTTGGTGGTTGGGAGCTCTTTCACTTGACAATTATATGCAGCTTTGTTTGTTTAGTGTTTTTGTTCTTGTTGTCATTGTTATTTTAGGCCCTTCCTTACTTTCTGGGAGTACAAGATAACATCCTGTTTTGTTTATAAAAAATTTAATCATACAGAAAAGGGGATAATATAAAGAAATTTCACATCCCTATCCCTTTAGGTCTAACAACTGCTAATATTTTTGGCATATTTACCTCTTCTGTTTTTATCTTCACCTCTAATAAGGTAAAACTTTTAAAAACATAATTGCAGTATCACTATCACACTTCACAAAATGAACACTAATTCCTGAATATCACCTAGGACAAATTTCCCTTATTTAAAAAGAATAATAAAAGTACTTTTACAGTTGCGTTAGTCAAATCAGTTTTACTCTAGTTTTGACTAATTGTGTCTTCATAGTGCCATTTAAGATGTTCATCTATCTTCAGTATTTTTTATAATCTAGCATTAGATCTTGAAGCTCAAGCCTATGTGCCCCAGAGGTAAGGACATTAACCTGGAAGCCTACAGTCTGTTCAGACTCTTTGTTTCCAGGGGACTTATCTCTGGACAACGTGAATGTCCTGTAGGACCTATTTAGCAGGAGGAAGTGAGAGCCCAAGGACAGGCTTTAAGCCTGTCAAGAATTCACTGCCAGTGCCCAGTAGAAATGCCAGAAGAAAAGACCCAGGCTTGTATTTTATTAGAGTTGTGATTGTTTTTTGCTAGTGCTTTGGTTACCACGTTCCATAGATTTTTATGGACTGCCCCAACTCTATTTTTCCCACAAGTCCTATTATTTTTTAGCATGCCATTTTTTAGCAATGTGTATGTGACATTAGGGCAGAAATGTCCATACATCTTTATTTTAAAAAATAGTAGGGAATTACAACAGTTGTAGAAATTTCCAGATGCTTGGTGTCTTCATGTGCAAAGTACTTCTATCCTGCTTCCATCTCCATGGCTCTCAAATGGCAGTCGGGGGCTGCTGGTTGAGGGTCCTTCTCAGGATTTCTGCCTGTCCTCATGGAGGGCCCCAGGCTGGACACTCAGCTTGGTTCTCCCTGATGCTTCTGTCTAGCAGGTACTTGCCTCTGCAGGCTCTTTCTATTCTCCTGGTTGTGCTTTGTATATTCCCACCGCCCCTATTCTTGACCAGAAAGTTGAACTGGTTTCTTTTACAAAATGCTATCCACTGGCCACATGCCTATCCTCATGATCGCAGGGTGAATACTCTCAATTGCCACAGAGAAAGGGCCTTTTGGAAATGCGAATTAATGATGAGGTACTGGTGAATGAGCCCAGGAGACAGCCTGTGTGTGACAGGTGCTTCTGCTTCCAGGCAAAGCAGCAGGTGTATTGCTGCCGTGGGAGCTGTCTACAAGATCCTTTTATAGCTTTGGGAGACAGGACTTTTTTTTATGTTTCCTCTACTTCTTTATTTCACTTCCCACCCTGCCTTCCAATCACATTTTCAACAGTGATTTCAAAGTCTTGGTGTCAGGTATCTTGAGACCCAGAGGGAAATTAAATCTATGTTTAAATGTACATCTTATAAAACAAACAAAATGCACTTGATGGTACAGTTAGACAGAGAAGCACTGGGTGAGAGAGTTATACGGCAGAGCCCCACATCACATTTTCCCATTTGGGCACCACGTTTACCCCTATTCCAAAGACCACTGGGCAACTCCAGTACCCGCTTTTGAACATGGACTCAGGACTGCTCCTGCTGCCTTGGGGTCTGTCCCAGGGTGTGTCCCTAGCTGTCCCCTGGACAGGGTCTCAGGTTCCATCTGAGGTTTTGTCCCCGGGTGGCTCTGGAGTGGCTCATCTCATGCCTTGTGGAGTACTGTGCCTCTCTACAATCCATCCTGGCCGTGGTTTCTATACACAAGCTCTAGGGAGGTTTTGGAGGATCTGGACTCAAACAAGGTGGGAGGATGGATGTGGGCAGACCCACTTGTCACTGCCAGAACTTGGGATGACCTTAATCTTTCTTCTATTCCTAGCACCCCTCCTCCTCTCTCTTAGGAGATTTCTGTCTTTTAATTACTTCCCTGCCTTCCCAAGTCCCCACCTCCTCCATTTTCTTGGACATTCTACTCCTTCCTTCAGGAATCATGTCCCAACTCTCTTCTTTTGTCTTGCATATTTCCCAGTTTCCAGAATGTTCTGGAACTGGGTGTGTGATCAGGGTACTCAAGATGGCGGGCTCAGTCTTTTTGCCTAGGCCTCCACTTGCTAGTGAGTCGGCATATATTATGTAGCCCACACATACGCAGTGAACGTGTAAACAAGCAGTCTGTGTTATATAAGTTTTGGACAACTTGCTGGCTTTGTGTAATATGTATTCATTACTTTTCTAGTGGTTTGCAAGACAGCAGATTTAATGCAGGACATTTACAAGCCACAACATTCACACACAAGCCAAATGCAGGAAGAGTATAGAACATCTATCCATGTACTGGAGACCCAAAAGATCCAATCCAGGGCTGGAAGCCCACGGCTCTGTCCCATGTAAGTCTGTGTCTGCACTAAAAGGCTAAAGAAATCTATACTGGAAACAAGGTACAACACTTACAGTGGAGATGAAGATCAGATCTCCTCCAAAGCGAACAGCAGCCATCCCCGATGACAGCAAGGCCCCGAGCTCCTTCTGTGATAAGAACAGCCGAGTTTCTTTCGGGAGAACCAGCTGTAACAGAGCTTCTCCTGGGAAACAGCCGGCTGCTATCTTTCTCTCCCGTTCTCCTTTAAATTGTGTTGGCAACAATCCTCAGGTGGATCCTCTACACCCAGAACCACACAAACTCAGTCCAGCTGGGCGTTCCTGCTCAAGTTGACCACAAGAAGTTCACCACATTGTATATGAAAGAGTGGGATTTTTCAGCATTCCTCCCCATGCCACTGAGATGGCAAAGGCCTGTCAGACTTTCCCACAGCTCCGTGTCTTTTTTTCAGGCTCCTCAAATCTTGAGTGAGCCTTCTTGGCCTGCGCAGGTGGCAGAACCCTGAGCAAAGAGGAGGGCCAGTTTTAGTTTCGTGGGTGCACGGTCTCCAGTCACCATGGTCTCCAGTCGCCAAGGTCACCATCTATCTGGGTGACCTTAGGTAAATGGTGGATATGCACTTAAGCCTTTATGCTCATTTGTAAAAGGTAGATAAAACTCACCCATTTCTCATTGTTTCAAGCTCGCTGTAATAGCAGAAATCACTTGCCAGGAGGTAGCCATTGTTACTGAAGGTATCATCAGCTCTCATGGTGCTGTTCCCAGGCAGCGCAGCTACGGTAGCACCGTTCCTACAGTCAGAGCCAGGTGCGTGTGTGAGTGCATGCATGTGTGTATGCGTGTGTGTGTGTAGAGGCAGAGGCCGATCTGGTCATGCTGAGCCCTCTGAGTCCTCAGCCAGCTTGGAGGCTCCTCTCTCAGCCCCTCCAGGAAGCTCCACATTGCTGCTCCTTTTTCAGGGTCTCTTCAGCTGGCTGTGCAGCCTCCTTTTTCAGTCCAGATCTAACAGGCCTCGCCCGCTCACAGAGTCAGGGAATCGGGGTGCAGCCTGGCCCCTAAGCCACTACATTCCAGAGCTACACCCAAAGGAAGCCCTTCCCCAAGATCTTTCCAAATTCACCCCAACTTGTAACTCACAAAGCCTGATATGCGGCAGCTCTGGAAACTCAAACATACATCCCTCGGGACTTCTGGCTCAGCTGCCTGCAAATAAAGTGTTACAGCTGTGGGGAGAATTGGGACTTTCATTCATTCCAGGGCTCCTCCTGGGGCCGGAGGGTCAGCCTACAATGTATCTGATGAGTCTTTTCTTCCTCTGGGGAGTCCAGTTCCTTTGTCTGAATCCCAAAAGTTTTGCGTGGAACCCAGGCCCAGAAATAAAGCAGCCACCAGAGTGTGTCAGAAGTCACAGAGAACCACACAACTTCTGACTGGATGTGGGGGCCACAGAACGATGTTTTGTCTCCTAATCAATTTAGCTGAAGGACGGTGTGCCCTCCCACCCTCTGAAGGCCCAGGAAGCTTCTGTCCTGTGTGGCACCGAGTGTCCACTTGGTAAAAACAGCTTTTTTATTTATTGACTGGAAAAATGGTCTATTTATGAAACCCTCTTGGGTCCCTCTAAAGATAAAATGGAGGTAAAGCCCAAAGGAAAATTAAAGCTTTAATGCACTCTTGCAGACTTCTGCTTCATTTCATTGTAAATCGAGTGCAATAAAGCACGACATCGGCAGCCTGCATAAAGCCGCTGTGTAATTTCCTTTTGTGCAAGGAACTAATTCTAAGGTAGAAGACTTCTCACCTACCAGAAGTCTGGTGGTGGTGGAGGGCTCCCCTACACTAATTATGTCTTCCTTTATATCTTTGGCTCGAACTCTAATTTGCTTACATTTTAATGAACATCAGTTCTCACTGCGAAATATCTAAGTACCTGGGAGATTGAACACTCAGACAGTCGAATGCTCTCACTCCCAGTACTAATCTTCAAGCCCTGTGCATTCTAAACAGACTTCTGAAAGAGAGTGGCCTTTTCAAGGCTAGCGAATCACTTTTGAGCAGTAACTGTACACTCGGATTGAAAGGCATTATCCGGTTGGGGACTTGGGTTGTCCTGCTGGAAAAACATAAAGGCCTTCCCAGGTTAGATACGAGGCCCCATCATTGTGTGATGCAAAAGTTGTAAATTTCATTTGTTTGCCTGGCTTTGATTTTCCCAGCAGTTTCCCCCACAAAGGCTCATTTAGCTTCTCTGGATATTTGCCCTTCATCTCTGAGATCTTAGAAACCGGGGGTCAGTGGAGGCAGGACAGGGGTTTCCAATCTGGACCTCATTTGCAAGATCTGTTTCCATAACACTTTACTCCTGGAACAGTGATGTTGAGCTTGCTTGGTGGCCAATAATCTCAAACTACCTAGTTGAAACTAGTGCTCATGATGTGTCTCACTCACTGTGACTTCTCCAGGGTCTGAGGTGCAGGGCTGGAGGGAGGAATGGCCCCAAGGGCTAATGTGCAGTTTCTGTGTCAGCAGGTCCAGATGGGACCTGAGATTCTGCTTTTCTGAGACGTTCTCTGGTGAGGCTCCTGTCATGCTGGTCCACGGACCACACTGGGAGTAGTCAGCAACTGGATTACCTGATTTCACTGTCGTTACCGCCTGTGAGGTAGACACTCTTACATGAGGCCACTGGGGTAGGCGCACAGAGACTAATTCACCTCAGACTACCTAGCTGTAAATGGCAGCGTCTGGACTTGATTTACCTGTGTCTGACTCCCAAGTCCAAACACACATCTACTGCACATACTTCCTCCCTTTTTCAGGAGGTGCACTCATTAAAAAAGAGGATAAGAAATGAATCTGGTGTACTGATCTTAATCCAGAATATTCTGTAGTGAGTTTTGGCTAAAGCCAATAAACCAGTACTTTATCCACATTGTCAATCAAGGTTTTTGCCCAGCTGGGAACCACTGTGTGGCCATGAGGAGAATCCAGGCTCAGTAAACACTCACTTGGTGCCTAACACGGGCCAGCCCAGAGCTCACAGCAAGACAAGAGGGACCAGAATGACAAGGAGCTCTGATCACATCTCTGTTCTCAAGTCCCCAAAGAAACAAACTTTCTTTCTGATTACTCTGAGCCTGAGGACTCAGCAGTGACATTAAGCAAAAGATGTAGCTTTTGTATCTCACTTGAAGGTCACAGATGGCACAATGTACCTCTACGTGTTCCTTTTCCATTTCGTTGAAGTAATCCCACTCCCTGCCAAAGCCTGGGCCCCAGTGAGAGAAGGGACTCCATGATGAAACATGTGGGCACTGGAGCCACCATCCCCGGGCTCAAACCCTGGCTTAGAAAGTTGCTATAGGCTTGAGCAATCTACATAGACCCTGTGCCTCAGTTTCCTCACCTGTAAAGGAGAGAGAGTGATAACATCTTACTCACAGGCCTATTGTGAAAAATCACATGAATGAATTCACATGAAGTGCCTTTTCATGGGACAACACCTCAAAAAATGTGAGCATTCATTATAATGAAGACTGGAACATACAACCTTGTTGGGTACATTCCCTGAAATGTGTCGATGTTCTTTATTTTTACATTTAAGGACAAGATTCTTTACTGCTACTTCTCAACAGAAAACAGTGAGAAAAGTTATCAATACTTGTAAAGAATTGATACTACAAATAGTGCAAGGCAGAGAGAAAAATGTATAGATGGTATTAGCACTTCTATGCATTATGCTTCTGTGTACACACTGAGTCTTGAAGCTCCTTAAATTCAGACCTTCTCCTCTGTCAATAGCTGTGTGCACACTGATATGTGCTGAGCCCAGCTCCTGTGCTACCACTGCAGGACCGAAATGCAAACATACTTGTGAAGTGGAAATACACTTTTATTTCCTAAGGGCTCTCTAATCAAGGTGAAAGCTATTACTTGATCACATAATTAACCTTAGGAATAGTAAACAGCACAATTCATGAATCTGTTAATTGCTCTTCCCCGCTACTGATATTAGCCCATGTTGATCTATTATTCCCATCTGTTGATTATTTTACATAGGAAGTTTTCTAATTTGGATTTCTCCAGGGTATAGGGAAAAAGACTGAAGTAAGGTATTTTTAATGGTTTGGGAATATTAAGTAGGTAAGTGATTTTTTTTTTTTTCCTGGAGGTGGACGCCACTCAGGAAGTTACTAGCTCCCTCGGCAGATTAGGACCCTTTTCCTGCTTTCTCTTCTATGCACTGATGAGTGTGCAGCCAGTTCAGAATGTGGGCGCCTCCCCCCAGGCAGTGGAGACATAAAACAATCAGCAACACTCATCAGCAGGCACGCTTCCGGGACTCTGGATGCCAGTCCAATTAGATTCTAATATGTTTTCCCCATTGCAGTAACTCTTTCACTGAGTGGAAATAGACACAAACACTGGGGTGTGTAGGCTCTGACCCTGCAGATGGAGTGTGTGTGTGTGTGTGTGTGTGTGCATGTGTGCGTGTGTGTGTGTGTGCATGCGCGCACAGTTGAGGTGAAGAGGCTTGGGGTACATGGTATCAGAATCCCTCTCCTATGAGTTTTAAAGACTTATACTCAGCAAAGCAGAAGATACAAATTCTGAGATAAAATAGCACAGCATTCTCTCTTGGGATTTCTTTTCCAAGAAGAGACACCTGTGTGGAAACTTAGGTCAAGGTCCAGAAGTAGCAACCTAAATCAATACTTAAGATACTCTTTCATTGGAGCCCTAAAGATGAAACCTAGTTATTTCGTAAACCAGACCCAGCGTTTAATTTAAAAAAAGATGCACTAGAGGTAGTGATACAAGGTCTGTTCTCTTCATACATACTTAAAAAAATTCAAAGATACATCTGTGATTTGTCACTAAGGACTTCAGAAAATTAAAATGCTAGCCAGATGTGCTGGCATGTGGCTGTAATCCTGTAATCCTGTAACCCTCTGGGAGGCTGAGGCAACAGAATCACGAGTTCAAGCCCAGGCTGGGCACCTTAGCAACCTAGCAAGACTCTGTCTCTAAATAAAAAATCAAAAAAGTGCTGGGGATGTGGCTTAACTTAGTTTGAGGTTCTGGGTTCAAGGCCCAGTACTGGGTGTGGGGGTGGGGAGAGGAACAACAACAAAAAATTAAGACACTATTGGCTTCCAGCACACAGCCAATTTCAGTTGAGAAGTGATGGTTATAAAACTCTTTAAAAAAGAAAAATTTCCTAATGGTCTCTCTAGCTACTTTGAAACTTGAAGGAATCTTGCTGGGTAAGAGTCTACGCCACGAACCAGAAAGCCACAGTGAAATATCCACGAATGGACAGCCTGTGGCTACAGGACCGAAACACCACACACCACCAAATGCCAAGCACAGAGATATGGAATGTCTGTAGTTCTTGGACTTTCTGCCATCTAGGATGTGTTCCAAGGGATTAGGTGTCAGCCATCTGTCTGTCACTTAGATCTTAGGATTTAGCCTGGAGAGATGAGCTGACAGCACTGAGCCTCCCCAGCCACCCCCAACCCAAAGCCTGCATGGTTCCCACTGGTGCTGGGCCCCTCAGGCAGAACAAGCCTGGGCAGAGGAGGAATCCACGGGCAATGCCTGGGGCTGTTTTAGGTTATTTGGAAGGTCAGGAGAAGCCCATGGTGACCGCACACCTGTCACAGCTGGGCTGGGTACCAGTGTCCACTCAGACTAATTCAGCCTGCACACTTCCCAGGGATAAAATGGCCTTGTGGCCCTGGGAGGATTCTGCTCTCCTCTAAGGATTGCATGCGGCAGGCGCTCATACAGGCCCCTAGAAGTTCTTCCAGCTCAAGGCTTCTACTCTCCTACTAGCCAGCCCAACTCTGGCCTTTTTGAAATTTTGATCTGGAATTTTAAGAAGGAAATAAATTTCCTAAAAAGATTCTCTCAATTTCCCTTTCTAAAAAAGTTCAGCTATTTTCATTTTTCTGAGAAGTACTTCTGGGTATAGAAGTGCCTTAAAATGCTTGGTAGGGGATTTGGAAATAAACTCCAATGTAAGTTAGAAAGAGGTGATAGGGAAACAAGGTTGGGGAGGGGAGAGGGAGACTCCCTTGGGGCTTGAGAAGTGGCAGATCCTCTTAATAAAAAAACTCTTGGAGCCAAAACTCAGCTTATCGATCTGCACACACTCAAATCAGAACCTGAAATCAAAAGCTCTAGATCCTACTAATTCCAGATCTCAGCATATGTTAGTTTTTGCCTTGAGACTGAGGAATGCTGGAAATAATATTATCAAGTACCCTTTTATTAAGAGCCTATGCTAAACACATTACATACCTCATCTACTCAGCCCTCCAACAGCTTGATGAGGTTATGTGTTAGGCAGCTTTCTGTTACTGTAACAACATATCTGAGATAAACAAATTAGAAGATGGAAAGTTTTATTTTGGCTCATGGTTTCAGAGATTCCAGCCCATTCCTTTTGGGCCTGTGGCAAGGCACCACATCAAGATGGAAGTGAGTGCTGAAGGAAACCATTTCACCATATGGGAGGGAAGAGACAGGAAGAGGCTGGGGTCCCAATATCCCCTTCAAAGTCACACCCCCATGACCTAACTTCCTGCCACTAGGCCCCACCTCTTAGTTCCCACCACCTCCCAATATCTCCAGGCTGAAGACCAAGACTTGAATACATGGGACTGTGGGGGGACACAACCAGACTCACTGTACACCAGATTCAAACTGTGGTAGGTTAGGATTATTATCATGCCAGAGACCCACGAACCGAGGTTTTTCCTATACATAATTTCCACCCAGACCTCTGCTTTGCTATAGGACTTCTCCAGAAACAGCACTCTGAAATCCTTCTTCATGACATAAGACTAGATAACTCATGATGGATAGCCAGCTGGGAACTTTTATTTCCCACTAAAGGTTTTTTTCTTTTCAAATTTATATCACATTTTAGTGTACATGAACACTTTTTAAAAGTTGCATCTTATTCCCATAATACAAAATGCAGTATTTTATCTTTCTGATGTTATTAATTACAGTTCATTTCATGGGGTTTTCTTTTTGGGGGGGTGCCCACTTAGTCTTTCAAATTGGAGGCTTTTTCCCAAATGTTTAGTGATTCTTGACTATCTTATACTTAAGAGATAGATCTAAAAACCAAACAGGAAGCTCTATGCAGCTGAGGCTCACAGAAAGGAGAGTTTCTCCTTTAATTGGGAGGTGGTGGGTGTAGTTTCATTGGAGGAGGCCAATCTCATTGCCTCTAACACTCCAACAAAATGTGGAAGCCAATGCCTCTCTGCCCAGTGCCAGTATGTGCAGACGTTTCCCCCTGAGGTGTTCACTTCTCTAGGAAAGAATGCTCATATATGGCAGACTGCTGGCATTCTGGAACAGAGTGAGGGAGAACTGCCAGCTATAACTTAATGTTCTCATTTTTGAGCTGTGGCTGTGTGCTCACTTGGGTTGTGGGGAGCGCAGGCACAGGACTCAGTGGTTCCCCACTGCAAGATGAGTGAGGGAGGAAGGGCTGCAGCAACTGCATGTGTTCTTCCCGTCAAACAGTCCCCAGTTCCCCACCCAGGTCTTACCTTTGCCTCGCCTAGGAGAGCAATGAGCTGACTTCTCATTCACATCGCCCCTTTCCTGGGCTTCAGACTGGAGCTCCCAGGATCCACTCATCTAGAACAATCCACTCTTCCATCTGCTTTCCTGCATCAAAGTAGAGGAAATCTTTCGTCTACTTAATTCCCCTCTCCTGGTCTCCTTTTGGGGTTGTGCCTTTTTAATTCCTCTACCTTATATTTCAATAAGTTCTTTGGCGAGGAAGAGACAATGCCCCCCGTCCAGACTGGACTGCATATTACTTTCTCACCAGGGAGACTGCCCTCTTGGTTCTCTGTCATACTGTGGCAGGTAGTTCAGGCACTGTGTCCTGGAAGCTCTACAGTTCCCTCTTCCAGATGAAGTTTGCAATGGTGGCCTGAGACATAGTCATCAGTATGCATCATAGTCATCAGTACCGTTTAGATTCAAAATTCCCCCACCCCGCCCCTCTCCCATGTTCAGAGGTGGGGCTTCAGAAGGTGACTGGATCATAAGGGCTTCGACTCCCAGAAATTGATAGCATAGGAAATGGAGCCTTGTTGAAAGGACTGGGTTATGGGCACATGACTTTGGGGACTGTATTTTGTCTGGCTCCATCCCCTCTGGCTATTTCACAGTTTTTTCACTACCACAAAGTGAGCAGATTTCCTCCAGCATGCCCTTCTGCTATGCTGTTCCTGCCTTGCCACAGGCTTAAAGCAATACGGCCAGCTACGGACTGAAACCTTTGAAACATTGAGCCAAAAGAAATCTTTCCTCCTCTAAGGTATTTGGTCACTGCAACATAAAGCTAATAGTTATTGCTGGCAATAAAGATATTGTTGGTCACATAATTTGTTATGCATTGTACCAGGTGCTATTTGTTATCTTATGTAATAGTCACATTACTCTCCCTTTTACAGATAGATGCTCAGAAAGACTTTAAAAATCTTCCAGAGTCACACAGATAGTGCAAATGGAATTTGAACTCAGGCATCTTACATTCCTGATAATAGCAATGATGATGATGATGGCTGCTAAGATCTACTGAGGGTTGCCTATGAATCAGTCTACCTTCTATGTGGCCCTGCCTTGCCTCATGACTATAATAGAAGGCAAAACCTTGCTGCTCTTTCATTTGTCTGGTTGCCTTTGGGACACAAATACATTAATGGTGAATTTAAAATCTTCATATATAACTAAAGTATCCATGTTCTCTAGAAATAGCTTTATTCCCCTGCCATGATCTGAAAACAGACTTCCTTTTAGTAATACAAATTTTACTCACTTTTCATACATTTTCACAGTTACGAGGATCCCATTGAGTAAATTCTTTCTTCTTAGGCAACTCATCCTCCTTTGTTTCTGAAATAGGGAAAAACCAGACAGTATCCATACAACCAGCCCATACTAGGAATCTACCACCTATGTGTTTTGTTTTTTAAAACAGGGTCTCACTATGTAGTTCAGGTTGATCTTGAAATCATTCTGTAGCCCAGGCTGGCCTCAAACTTCCAGTGATCCTCTTGCCTCACCCTCCCAAGTGCTGGGATTACTGGTATGCGCCACACCTGGCTATGAGGTGTTTCTAATCAGCAAATCTGGTGATTGTCCAAAGAGATCTCAGAAGGGATGTACTTTTCCAAGGAGCCAGGAATTTTTTATGATCATAGTTTAAAGGTTCACTTTTATATCTAAGTTTTTGGGTTTTTCTAAGTTTGTAAGCCTCCAGTTCCTCAAACCTGGATCATGTAGTTTTACTCTTTACCTTTGTACCCCTTTACAGGAAAGGCAAGGATCCCCAAATAGACTGGCTCACCATTTTTCTGTATTTAGTAAGGTGAAGGGTTTGATGAGGTCTTAATGGGCAGCAGCAATTAAGTTTAAAAAGTTTTGCAAGTAACCTTCTTAGAGTGAAGAATGGTTTGATACCTATTTTATAATCTGAATGTCTAGAAAAAGGGCAAATAGGTAATACATTTTTGTGAGCTGTTATAGTTGAACCTTTGATTTGCAAGAGTGATTTCAAAGTAATTTTTCTTTGCCAAGTATGTCTGTTGAAGCAAAACAAAACCCAAAGCAAACAGCCCGCACAGGTTTTGTGACCAGATATTCCAAAGGAAAGAGTGCAACACCACAATACCCCCCAGGGTCCCCTGTCCTTAAGAATCCTGGGGCAAGTCAGATCATCAGAAATAGAAACGCCTCTATTTTTATACTCAATTGCAAACTGGGAAGTCGCCAGGCTTTCGTCTTAGCAATAAGAATCTTCTTAGGAACTGGATCTAGAATTTATACTTCACACTTTGGGGAAAAGTGCATTGTGATTCCTCTCAGTTCCTGGTGTTTTTCGTTTCCCTGAAGAACCTTTGAAATTAATCTTGTGATAGTCTTTCCCTTACCCACCTAGAGAGAGAAGGTGGCAAAGGGGTGAGGTTGGCAAGACCCTCACTTGTTTGGGCTTCACTAACTGAATGGATAATGAGGATAAGCTGGCTGGTCAACACCACCAGGCCTTGCTACGTTTATTTGCAATTCAAAGCAATGACCAGGGCTTCTGAAAAAGGGACTGGGGCAGCCACTTTGGATCTAATTTGATATCCATCTGACAACAGAAAATGTCAAAATCAAAAATTATAACCCACTTTTCAAAGTAACATAGTATTTGCTCAGTGAACATTGTGTGAACACACACATCTTCTTTAGACAGGGGCCACTGATCTTCCATGGGAGCGACACAGGGGAAGTCTCTTCCTGGCCACTAATCCTGACCCTTAACATGGCACATTTCTTTTTGGATGAAGAAGGCACAAGGGAATGACTCACCAAGAGGGATAGAGGGATTTAGCTCAGTGGTTAGAGTGCTTGCCTAGCAAGTACAAGGCCCTGAGTTCAGTCCCCAGTGCAAAAAAAAAAAAAAAAAAAAAAAAGTTATTCCTACTTTCAAATATATTGTCTATGGATGTGTACACACAATCTTCAAAATACAGCACAGCAAGGAACACTGAAACAACCAGCATCAGAAGCATTTATTCAGATTCATTTCTCCATCAGCAACACTTGAGCCACTGCTGCTATCAACATTCCAAACGCGGCTCTGCAAAGCAGGCGGTTCTTCAGCTGCTGGGAGGGACAAGGTTGGCTTGTTTACTGGCTGATGAACTCGAGAGAGTACAGGTTACACTCCTGATTTTTACTAGAGGTGAGGGATGACTAATAGACAGAAAATGAATAAAGCTGTGACTAAGGGAAACTGTTGATTGAGGAGAAAGATTTCAAAAACTTTCCACCTCGTAGAGGGAATGAATAAGGAAAAAAAAGTAATGTGAATCTATTCCTGCAATATGCAAAGGGAGAGGTTTCCACACGGACCAGGAGTCACAGGAAAGGGGGCACTGGGTGGGCTTCTAAGTGCCCTCCGCTCCCCCAACCTCTGCCTTAGGGGAAAGGGCACAGAAAAACAGCACAGCTGGGCCAGCGAAGCCCTCTGTGACACATCCCCTCTCCTTCCACTTCAGGGAAGATCGGCATGGTGTCTTCTGTTGTTGTTTCACTGCAGCCGCTAATCAGTTCAGAGAAGCAGAAGACCATAAACAGACTAGCTTGGAAAGGAGAGAAAATGACTTAAAACAGTTAATACAAATAATTAATGTCGATTACTTGTTTGAAATTAAATAGGTAGGTTGAAACATTAACTTAACCATTTGGTAGATACTGCTTGTTGCAAATTAATGAAATAGCTGTGGTAATTGAATCTCAGTAAGGGGGTTTCAAAGTGTCAAAATTATGTACAACTCCAATAAGAAATAATGAGACAGTCAACTCCCTTTGCTGTATTCAATCACATTTACTGAGCACCTGCTACGGGCTTTTATGGGTTACTCTGTGTCCTAATTTTAGCTTTTGTTTCAGGCAATGTTTGATCTTTGGGAACATGTAACATCTAAATATGGAGACTGCCTATATTCTGTTATGAAGATTTCAAATGTACAGTTACATAAGGTAATTACCACATAAGGTGGTAATTTCTTCAGGAAGGAGGTTACAAAGTGGGGTTCCCTTAGAGACTTTTTCTGTTTTTATTTCAATTTCTTTAATTCCTTTACAATGAGGTTAAAATTTTTTCTTTCAAGAACAAATCCACTGCAATAAGATTATTCATGTATTCCTAAACTAGTATTTAATGAACACCTGGGTATACAGGAAAATCACTGTTGGGTGCTCAATACCATCCTATCTCACAAGGTCTAAGACTCAATGTGCATCCACATGATTCCACGCCAAAGCATGTCAACTGCTTATGTACAGCAATTATGTACATTATATGTATATATACATGCTATTTTTATTATATACCTCAATGTGTCACAAACACATTCAACTGTTCTCAAATACAGAAACACAAATCTCAAATACGTATCACAATGATCTGGGTCTATTTTCCTAAAATCTTAACAGTAGTCATCTACGGAGTTCTAAGTGCCATGTCCTTGAATCCTTACCTTGTTAACCCGGGAGGTGGGCAGCCCCTCCACATCTCAGAAGATGAGGACACATGAAGTCAAGAAACCCAAAGCTTCCAATAACCGAACAGTATTAGAACTGGGATTTGAATTTGGGAGTATTTGCCTACAAAGCTGAAAAACTCACTGTATCTCTGGAACGTTCTAAATGTAGATACTCTCATCAATTCTATTATAGTGAAGCCTCGTTTATATGGCATTATGAAAAAATCACCAGCTTCAAGAAAAAATAAAACCACAACTTTTTCCTGCCAACTCAAGTTGTCAACTTGAACGGCAGTTATGGCTCTGGGCTGTGCCCTGGTTTTTCTCTCAAGCAGGCAAAGGCTGCTCCTTCCTGCACTCAGGGCCTGACTACTATCACTTCTGCCTTGTTTTTCATCATGTAGTTTTTCAGTCATTTCTTTGACTGTTGCCTTTTCCTGCTGTTCTTGTGTTTGTATCCCCCGAGATCTAATAAACCAAACAACCAAAGGTAATGGAACGGAGTCTAAGGCAGTGGTTCTCCAAGGTCAGTGTCCCCAACTATCTCGGCAAGGCCATTTAAATGCAAATGTTTGGGACACCCTCCCAGGTGTTCGGATTAGCCCCTATGAGTAAAGAACAAAGGCTTTACCATGGCAAAAACCTCATTCTCTGGTGAGTGTCCATTTCTACCAGCTTTGAGGCTTCTACCTATCCACCCACCCTACTATTTGGAGACTAAATATATATTTAGAGTATAGTTTCAATAGCTGAACTTTATTTTTTCCCCTTTAATGGATTTGTTGAACAAAATGGCAACAGAAGAGTCTGAAAGCACCACAAAAATGACATTCCCCTCCACCTGAAAACCTTGTTTTAGTTTATCAAAGATTCTTAAAGGGCAGTGTTATCTAGTCCTTGGAAACACAGGTTTGAATCCTGGCGTTCTGCCGGTTATCTGATAAACAACCTAACCAATCTGAGCTACAATTTTTTGACTCCACTTTAAAATGTAGATAATAGTACCTGCTTTTTAGAGCTGCTAGAAAATTGAGAAAGGATGCATAGCAAACATTTAGAAAGCACTAAATATATGGTGAATTTTGAAATAAACAGTATTTATAGAACGTTCAATTGTAATTATCACGAAGTTTGTGATACACCCTAATGCAAAAATACAGAGACACGTCTTCCTTTATGATTTTAGGAGATAAATAAAATTCCCATTTCCACCACCCCACTCTCACTTCAGCTGCATTAAACAGGTCTAGAAGTATTGATTTCTATGTCACAACACAGGGAATGCGAAGAAATCATGGCTTTTCTATTTAAGGTATCTAAGACAAACTGTAAGTATTTATAATGAAATACTATTACCTTGGTGGAAGAAACAGGCATACTAACATGAAAAAACACATTTTATTGCACTTAAGTTATAAGAAAATAAAATTTCTAAGTGAATCAAACCATAGACACAATCCCTTTAAAGGTTGTTTTCCTCCATCATGTCAGGTTGTTACATAACTAAAATTAACCAACTTGAATCTGATTGTTTTAAATCAGACTATAAATAAAACAAACAAAAAAATAAACAGGAGGAGGAAAAAAGACCGCCTAGGATACAGTGTTAAA
Organism: Hystrix cristata; assembly: GCA_004026905.1. NCBI lineage: Eukaryota > Metazoa > Chordata > Mammalia > Rodentia > Hystricidae > Hystrix > Hystrix cristata. The sequence continues at coordinate 18,668 of PVJO010006159.1, forward strand.
CCACTTTCACAGTTCAGCTTGAGTTGTGGCTCCTGGAGAATGAGGCAAACCATCTGACTTTCATTCATCGCGTTGGTTTGCGTGTGATGCCTTCACTACAGAGACTGAATCGTTCGTTCCTTTCTTGTCAGTTACTCAGAGCAAGAAAACTGTAACAGTTGTTTTCCCAAATACTGTAAAATGCTAGGACTGACCAGCAACTTTATTTTAATTTTGTGTTTTATATATTTTAAAATATTTTGTCAGTTATTATGTACGTTCATCCATTCACCACAGCCCTCAAAAAGAAAAGTTTCTCCACAGAACAGGCGGTAATAGCTCTGTTCCAAGGAATGTGTTTTAATTTTTTTGCCCAGATAAAAGAAAATAAGCTTTGCACACACTCTCGATTCTTTACTTGCAGGCAAACTTCACTCTTTATTATCTGAAACTCTTCCATTCTCAGCCTCTTAGAGGCACAGATGGTTCAAGTTTCAGTGGCAAAAAGTCTTTTTTCTGTAACCAAACTAGAGCAAATTTGGAATTCAGTCTGGGACTAAAACGTCACAGCAGAAAAAAAATAAAAAAAAAAATAATTTGTTTTTTTCTTTCTTTCATTTAGCAGCATAAATAAGTTTGGCCACTGGGAGTACAGTACAGGGGTGGGCCAACAATCCCATATTTGAAGACCTACTTCTAGCACCAGCATCAAGAATTAAATCCATCTCAGGACTCACAGAACCCAGGACAACTTGCCACCTTTGAGCAACATATGCTTTGAAGAGTGTGTATGGAAGCAACAGTAAATAGATTAACAGAGGCTAATACTGTGATTGATTGACATTGGCAACGGTTGGCAAAAAAAAAAAAAAAAAAGCTTTCATGATAACTGTACAAAAACAATTCACAGTAATTTTTCTTTTCTTTTCTTTTTTTTTTTAGCTTTTCCACTTCAGAAAAACAACTTTTTGTTGCAGATGCTCTCTAATTAGAAAGTCAACCAGTACTTGTTTTGATATTATTGCAGCTCCTTTCTAGGTGACAGTGGTAAAAAGAACAGGCTAGCAGAATCTGTAATGATGTTTCAGCGTTAAGACTGCCCGATGACCACTGAAGAAGAAAATAAAGAAACAATTGCACCTGGTTTGATTTAGAAAGTCTCGTTTTGCAAAGCTGCCCTCAGTCAAAAGTGAAGCCTTTCATGTGATGAGACAGCAGATGCCTCCTTGTCAGTTACAGTTTGTCTCTCTTTTCTTCCTCTTTTCCTTCGTCTGTAGGTCTTTCACTGTTGCCCCAAGCCAACATCCTGCACCACTGAGTACAAGGGATTTTTTTTTCTTTTTCTCTTCTTTTCTCTTTTTTCTATTTTTTTCTTTTTCTTTTTTTTTTCTTTTTTTTTTTTCTTTTTTGCACAGGGGGAAGGGCAGGGAGTACATCGTCTACACATTTGGACAAAATTCACCTTTTCTGCTCTTCACTTCATGTCCACATCAAAGTCCAGTACCAGCAGCTTGGTTTCTTCAGTCCCATTCCGACTCCCGACTGCACACACCAGCTTTGTGTTGGAGGCTCTGATCCGCCACACAACTCCCCCACTCCCCCCACTTTCCAATGTGACTAGGTTGCGAATAAATTCACCCGTTTTCAAGTCCCATAGTTTTACAGTTCCATCATCTGAGCTTGTAATGACAAAGTTCTTGTTGAACTGTAAACAGGTCACAGCGCTCTGATGCTTGTTGGGACCTAGGCAAAACCAAAGTAATTTAATTACTGGGTAGAAATTATGGCAAGAGTTAGTGACATTATAATTTGTAGACTCCTACATTATAACATACAACAAATGCAACATTTAAAATGCTACATATTTAGAAATCTTGTTCTGAGTATTTTAGGATCAGCAAGGATGTAAGAAAATCTGGTAGCTATTTGTAACTGGAACATTAACTTTCAAGAGTCGTCTTCCAGGAAGCTTGGTGAGCTACCAGGCACACATTTTCTTTTCTGGCTGTGTGTGTGAGAGCTTTCCCTGGCAGCAATAAAGACAGTACAGCTTCATGTATTCTGCTGGTGGGCAAACAAGCATAGAGATCCATCACTCTAGCACTCCACACTGACCAGCCAAAGATAAAGGCTGAACAGACACTATTCCAAAACTAAGCAGTCAAACCAAGGATCAAAAGCAGTGAAGCTGCCTACTACATGGCCCTACAAAAAAAGCTACAGGGTGAGAATAAGAAAATGTAATCACTAAGAAGTTAACACTGTTGTGCCTCACTTAATAGTAATGATTCTCACATGCATCTTTGTTTCAGAGAACACTATTAGTCCTCTCCATCCCAGTTAAGCACGGGCTCAGTTGAGGGTAAGACAATTTTCTATGAGATGCTTAAGTTCAAAATAAATGGCTATGCTGCTTCTGTGAAATAGCCAAGATCTTTCTTCTCAAGTCGTTTCAGGTGATGCAGACTCAAGTAAACATGCAGGAATATAAGGAACGAGTAGAGATGAACACACAGGAAAACAAACAAGTTTACACTGAAAACACAATATAAAACATTTTCTCAAGGTAGCCTAGTTTGCTAAGTCAGAGTGGAAATGCTCATAAATTTATATGGAGTAAGCACTTTGTATGAGGTTAACCCACTCCCACCCCCTTTTTTTGGTGCTAGGGATTGAACTTAGGGCCTTGTGCTTGGGAGGCAACCACTCTAACCGCTGAGCTAAACCCCCAGCCCTGGTTAACCTTTTTTGATGCTATGTCACCATCCATATTTCCCTCTTGAATAACAATAAAATTTTTAATGAATACAACTAAAACTCGGTCAGTTCTTACCTTGCAATGTTTGTAAACACTGTCCTGTTTTGATATCCCAGATTTTAACTGTAGAATCTGCATTCCCAGAGACAAGAATATTGTCTTTGAGTTCCATTCCACTTGTTAACGACTGGTGCCCTGTTAACGTGTGAATGCAATTCCCTGTCTCCACATCCCAAACTCGGATTGATGTATCCAGAGAGCCACTCACCACATGGATGCCATCAAACTACAAGAGACATAGCTTATTAGAACAGAAGTATGGATAGGCTTCTTATCAATTATTGACCTTACTCTTAATAGGGAGGAGAACATGGCAACAGACGAGACCAGGAAAAATATAGGGTAATGGGATAAATGGCAACTAGGATCCAGTGCATGGCATCAGGCAACTTTACAGTGCATGTTATTAAGACGTTTCTATCAGAAATGTGAATTTTCTATGCCCAGTAGCTTCAAAGCAGATGCAGAAACAACTTAAAAAGGAAAAAGAAACCCCTGAAATTGACATTATTTTTGAATCAGCTGGCCCCACCCAATAGCTTATACCATGGATGATTCAGCAGGGACTGCCATCTGGGTTTCGCTTCTCCACAGGATGTTAAAACTAATGATGCAGTTTGTGATAAAAGGGTATGCTTATCAGCACCGGAGGCACGAAAAGGGCCAGAGATAACTTTCATAATGTTCAAAGGTAAGTTCCATTAAAAACTGTATGTAAAATAAAAGTTCCATTTACAAGAACCTAATGCTAATTAGGGAAATGTGCCAAAAGATAATTATATCTGGAATTTAAAAAGTTGGCCTTGCGGCAACAAAAGCAAGCTATACAGCATTCCCACCAGCTGCCCAGCGACACTAAAAGCCAGTGTCTATCAATTCCCAGAAGATTTACTATACATACACTTATATATACACACACACACGCACACACACACATATACATGCATGCATGCATATTGGCTACCTTTTTTCTACTGAGTGGCTTATTTTTAAAATATTATATTTCAATAAGGTTCTAAGCATATCACAAAACATCAAAGCAGTTGCAGCCAATTCCCTTTTCTTCAAGCTCATCACCTTTTCTAATTTAACAGCTTTATTATATATCACTATGTGATGACATGGACAGTATCCTATCAATTAAGAAATACTCGCAGAAAAGCAATGTCAGCACTGGGGTTATGTACTAATTTGCTAATCATTAAGGGCCAGTAGTTAGTAAATAAACTACATAAGTAATGGGAAACTTTTTTTTAAATTGAGTATGTTCCCTTTCAGAAATAAGACCCATTTTCCAAATTTATTAGTCTTATTAATGTTCTTGAACTACAACAATCTCTTTGTGGGTATCAGGTTCAAGTGTAAACAGAAAATCAAGTTAGTCAAGTCTACTTCTTTAAACAAGTTAGTCAAGGCTACTTCTTTACGAGTACAAATCAGTTGCCCTGGGACAGTGGAGAAGCTTTATGCAAACAGGCTCCACTTCCACTAAGAACAGGGTGGAATCAAAATTACATGGTCCACCAACTTTTAGCTATCAAGGCAAGGGGCAGCTTTTGGCCAAATTAATCCTCTGCTAAGTTTATTAAAATCCAGGTTATTTTCCTAAGAGACTGTCTATTAATTAACATAGCAAACCTAGAGCCCTAAAGTCTCAGGTCCAAAGACAAATATTTGTATTTTAGAGGGAAAATGGATCACAAAAATTGAGACCATTAAACCATTAAATAATTTTGAAATATATGCTTTCTTCATGCCAATTTCCAAGTACATGCAAACAAGAGATTAAGTGGATTCATCTGTTTTGGACTGACTGGCTCAGCAACCTGACAGTGATCATCTGAGTGACATGAGCGTCTGACTCATGAACAGAACATCTCAGGGACAAGCGAGATATGATCTCTTACCTGTAAGGAATAGACTCTATTAGTGTGCCCCTGCAGCGTGTGTAGACAGGTCTCCGTCTCCGGATCCCACACCTTCACCATGAAATCATATGCTCCACTCACAACCCTCCTGCCATCATACTGAACGCAGCGGACCGCTGCAACATGACCCATCAAGACATGTAAACACTGGCCTGTCTCGATATCCCAAACCCTAAGAGTGGCATCTCGAGAACCACTGACAACTCTGTCGGGGGAAGAGGGAAAGAAAGCACATTATAACTTTCAGTAACATGACAGAACATGATAGATAAAGCCAGTGGTTTTTAAAGAACCCCTACTTTGTTGAGCACAGACACTTGTTTTTTCAAGAAATCCTATGTAAAACTCCGATCTATAAATAAGCACACTACTGAGTAACTTTGTTCAAATGGGAAGTGGGGATGCCTAGAATTCTACCTGGTTGGTTCCCTTATGTATGGACTTGACTTCAGCACGCTGAGTTTTGTGATTCTGTTTTGTTTTGTAGTGCTGGGAATGGAAGTCAGCACCCTACACATGCTAGACAAGTGTTCAGCCATCGAGATAGATCCTCAGCGCCTAAGAGGTTCTATGGAACAGAGTCTGAAAACTACTCTACTATAATTATTATTATATGTGCTGCCGAAGCGAGCACTACTCTAATTAAAAAGAAGGTGGCTGTCAATATATAGAATATGATCCTGATAAGGCGGCATACATATAAAAAGTAAACGGGGGAATTTGAGTGGTATTATTTTGAGTAACTTAAATGTCTTCATGTCATTTTCCTAAATTTTCAATTATGAATACAAATTACCTTTGTGATTATGTAAAAAATCCAATAAAGGTTTTTCAGCAAAACATTTTCTAATCAGAATTTGGGGCTTAAAAACCTAATGATAGTTCATATGACATATTCTGGTAAAATTAACTAGTTTTAGGTAAGTTTTCCAACAAAGCCTGCTTATGATGTTAATGCTTAAATTTACAAATATCCAGTAGGCAACGGGGTTGTTAAAACACACAGATTTAAAGACATATATCTGCAGAAGCAACAGAAATTCCTGGCCTATCATTACTAAAGACATACTCTACTGAAACCACAGTAATACAAATAATGCAAAATCACCTCAGGATTACGAAACAGAGCTGAAAACCCAGGTAGCTTATGATATTCCTAAGAGAAAAAGAAGTGCCACAGTTTCCATATTTGAGAGCAGAACACTGAAGCACTAAGAGATTTAAGCCAGAACAAACCTGATTGAACCACCAGGTTTCTTGATACCCATATTCCATAGGTTTCAACCACACAGTACACTTCTCAAAATAGATTCGAATTACAAGTGGAAGGCCCTCTTTTTTTCACATATTACAAATCTAGGGTGAAGTTTAGATTATTCGATGGTTTTAGTAAAGAATTAAAGGTATAAGAGTGCCATCCCACCGGTAAGAACCTTTCACGAGAGATCTTTTTTAATAAATGAAGTAGAAAACACATTTGTTTAACAGGAATGATGAAGACATGTCAAAAGGAAGACAAGGAGAAAAGAGCAACAGCAAAGGAACTGAGAAGGAAAAGGCAAGCAGTCTGGTTTGGCTCAAATCATTTTGAAAACTGGATTCTAGACTAAGGATTTCTTCCTTAATTCGGTAGGCAACAGTAGGTTCCCAACATTTAGGAACAGGTCAGTGATGCCCTCGTAATTAACACTCACAGGCCCCTGCTTTTGCCTAGACTTGGGGATTATGATAGAGCTGAGGCTTGAAAGCCTCAGTGACTAAATTTGTCCCACTTCCAGAAATACCAAGAAAGAGAAAATGATTTTTATTTGAAGATTATAAATCATCAAACAATAAAAAGATTAGTGATGTGAGTTTCAAGAAAGCAGCCCACACAATGGATCAAATGAAGAAGGAAATTCAAAGACGAATTTGCAATTTTAAGTTAAGACACTACGGTTTTCTTAGTTTAGAATATTAAAGTCTACTTTAAAGTATCATTATCACTGTATCAGTAATGCTACAAAGACAAGTCCCAAATTCACGAGTGACAGAAGAAGTCCCAACCACAATAGGATTTTTCCTGTACCTTTTCTCATGGAGATGCATACAGCGCACGGTGGAAGTATGCCCATACAGGGTGTGTATACATTCCCCAGTCTCTGCATTCCACACTTTGAGAGTCCGATCTGTAGATCCACTAATGATGATATTGTCTCTCATCTGTGATGACCAGACTCCACCTGTATGTCCAACTAACGTTCTCAGACACTGGAAAAACACTTCAGATGATTAATTTGGGGTAGAAAAATAAAGTTATTTAAATAATATTTTAATAGCTCATTAACATTTGGGATAAATTATTAAGTGAATTTGTTTGGATCATCAGAAAATTTTTTGTGCATCAGTACAATGTGGCCCCATCACTATTTATTGCTTAGTTTATTCAGTAGCATTATATACTTACACATGTACACCAACTGAGGAACAAATATGTAGAGAACAAATATAATATGAAACTTATATAAGAATCATATGGTATACACATACAGTGTGACAGAAAACAAACATGAGATGAGTGCAATGTGCAATAGCTCCTGCCTGGCCTCCATGATGAAATAATACTAAAACTGCAACTTGGCTGGCTGCAGGGAAACAGATTCAATGAAAAAAGGTCCACAGAACTGGGTGTGGCCACATACCACACTTCATCTGAATCTGGCCCAATGCAGTATCAGGAGGCGGCCAAACTACTTCTAAACAAGTCAAGACAGACATTAAAACCCTGAAATAAATCCAAACTAATATTATACCATGAAATATGAAGCTGCGTTTAAAAATTTTAACATCTGACTTCTAATATTTGAAAGATTCTTGTCCAAGAAGCAGCATGGTAAAAGGCATTTTTAAAAACACAGATTTTTTTTTTTACACATCCTGTACTACTTTGTAAGTGGCCAATTACTTAATTCATGACATATAAAAAATATTCACTAGAGAATCATTAAGGTATAATATTATATGATTTAAGCCATTGCCTGGACTGCTTTTTTCCTCAAAGTCATATTTAAATACTTCCTCTTCTTAACTTCCATAGTAGCTTATAAACAAACCAGTTTATAAGGAAAAATAAATGTCCATCATACTTTTGAAAGATATTAAAAGGAATGAAGTGTAGCTTGGATGGGAAAAAGTGAGCCAAGAAAAAGATACATACCTGAAAATATCTTAAAGTGAAGTCACAGAGATACACAAACTATTTAAATGAAGAAAAAACTAATGCCATTCCTATCATGGGAAACATCATTATCATCATGCCAGGGTAATTTTCACAGATATGGGGGGCACTAAGCTAGAGGCCCTGATATTAGCTATTATAGTAAGTGAGGATCAAACATGAATCCGCCCTTCAACCCTTCCTCCCTCCTTATTAATGGGAAAAAAAGCAGTAGCAAGATATATCATGTACATTTACAAATTTCCTATGACGAATGTTATCACTATGTATATCTAAAATGTACCCGTTAAAGTAAAATTAAAACAAAAAAGAATCCTTATTTTCCTTTTCTTCATTGATGCTTGTGGAGATAAACTCAAAATGGTGACTTTGTGAAGAGCAGAAAGAAGTAAGCTTACTTTGCCTGTGACTGCTGACCAGACTTTCAAAGTGTTGTCATCCGAGCCACTAACTATCCGGTTCCCACAGAACTGCAAGCACGTGATTACGTGATCATCATGTCCTTTCAGCACCTGTCAGAGAGACGTACAGCTTAGGAATACAGCATTCCTTTATATTCTTTACAATACTGGCAAAAAGAAAGACGAAGCCCTAAGTAGCAACAGTAGCCCATAGTCTATTTCCAGAAGAAAAATTCATATAAAATATGAAGCATCATCCTTCCTGGCTGATGTATAAACTGTAAACATTTTACTACTCTCACATTCTATTATTTACATTCCAAACACCCACCACCAAAATTTTACTGAGTCAAGATCTCATAAAGATGGTTCAAAAACAAGTGTATTTTATAATCATCTATTTTACACTTAAAGAAAAGTAGTATGTGTCTTATATACGCAAGAATTTTTAACACACAGTAACAAAACACCTCCTATTAGAAAGATGAGTAACAATTATCAACTTCTTCAACTTACAGAAAAAGATCTGCCATAGTGTACACACATTATCTCCCCAAATTGTTTTTTCTGTTTACATAGAAGAATTCCAAGCATTTTTACCATTCTTTGTATACTTGAAATGTAAAACAAAAAAATCAGAATTGTGCTTCAATTTATAAAAATAAAACACAGAAAAGCCACCCTAAACCAAAACACAGATACTGCTCAAAAATCATATTCAGGCAATGTGATCAGAGGGAGCTGCAAATTCTTAGGAAGAATATATATGATGCAATAATTTTCAAGAAGATACTCAGACATTTTAATTTGTCTATGATGAAATAATGAAAGATATTCATATCATCTTTTCTTCAAATAAAATTGATCAGAGAAATTAGTAGTGAAAGAATAGTATCAGTCATATTTTTTGTTATTTTAAAACACAGTTTCTTTTCCATTGAAGATAGGTGTCAAGTTATACTGCTTGCCAAGAAGTGAAGGACTAGGTAGGACCACCAATGAATGGTTTCTTTTACATTGTATGAGTTCAGTTACCTTAGGAGATTTGAGTTCTCCTCGCCTCCAGTTTGTATCAATTCTGTGCTGTCTGATGTATGCACTTTTCCATGGACTGTGTATGAAACCTGGCTTTATTACTTTTCTTCTCTTGATATGCAATGGTTCATCAATCCCTGAAGTATCAAAGAATTCAACAGAATAATTTCCTTTACCAATAATAAAAATTACACATTTTAAAATGTAGTTCATTTTCCTCTGTGCTTAAAACTAGTAAAATGCAGGACATAGTCCAATGTCTAATACTACTAATAAGGAATGTAACAATAATGTAAAGTTTGCATTCTATATGGCATATTTTTGCATTCATTACTTCCTTTCTTTCTAAAAATGATTCCAGGAAATGTTGGTGAGGATGTGCAGAAATAGGATTGTTTGTGCATTGCTTGTGTGAATGTAAAATAGTACAGCTGTTGTGGAAAACAGTATGTTGGTTCCACCAAAAAATTAAATATAGATGTAACATATGATCAAGCAAATCTACTTCCTGACATATACCCAAAAGAATTAAAAAAAAAGAGACTTGAACAGGTAACTGTACACCCATCCTTATAGCAGTAATATTCACAACAGCCAAAAAGTAGAAGCACTCTAAGTGCCTACTGACATGCAGTATATATTCACCATGGAATATTACTCAGCCTTAAGAGAGGAAATTCCAACAGTTGCTATGATATGGATAAACCCTGAAGATAATAAGCTAAGTGAAGTAAGACAATCATAAAAGGGCATATATTGTATGATTTTACCTATCTGAGATACCAAGACCAGTCAAATTTATAGAAATAGAAAGTATTGTGCAAGCCCTAGGGGAAGGTGGATTGGGGAGTCATTATTAAATGGACATGGAGTGCTTGCCTGGCAAGCACAAAGCCCTGAGTTCGATCCCCGGCACCAAAAAAAAAAAAAAAAAAAAGAAAGGAAAAAAAAAAAAAGGACGTGGCGTTTCAGCTAGGAAAGATGAGGTCCTGGAGATAACTGCTGGTGACTGTAGCACAAAAATGTGCATGTATTTAATGTCACTGAAGAGTACATTTAAAAATTGTTAAAATAATAACTTTTATTGTTTGTTACCACAATTTAAAAAAGCCATTAGATGATTAATCCCACTTTACACAGACACTAGAGAAGGAAGGTTTCATGGACTAACCCAGAAGGAGTCTGGCAGAAGCAAGATTAGAAGCCAGGGCTCCTGGGTCTTCAACTCAGAGTTTTATGCCCCGGAACTATCCAGCAATGTTCCCTACCTGACTTCCAGATGCCAATGGGGGACCACCTGCAGAACACCTGTATCCCTGTAATTTTTCATAGAAATTTTGCTTCTTAGAGGTAAATAGTATTTTTATATATTTTTTGTCAAAATGATTATTTTTCTACATGTTTGCTGGAAAACAGCTTTCTACTCAATATCAGTACTGTCTATTCCCTTACAAGAAAGATCTTAAATCAAAACAAAACGGTTTTTAATATAAACTCCACAACAGGATGAAAATGGCAAGACATGTTTCAAGAATGTTGGCTGGGCATGGTGGCAAATCCCTGTGATCTCAACAGTCAGGAGGCTGAGGCAGGACAATGCAGAGTTTGAGGCCTACATGGGCTCCACAGAGAGTTCAAGTTTAGCCTGAACTATACAGTGAGACTGTGTCGAACCAAAACAAACCAACCAACCAACCACAGTCTAGCTCATAGTAGGTGTTCAATAAATATTGAAGGAACAAATAAAATATTCAATATCTGATGGTATAACTTTTTAGTTTCCTTTTAAACAGTCTTCATCTTGACTCTTTAACTACTGGATCCAAGTAGGTGAATGTAAATGAAGTCCCAATCTTTGACAAGCTGCCAAAGTTAACCTTTCTCACTTATTGACCGTTACTCTACTTGCACACAAAATTTACTCTCATTTTGTGTACCTATTTTCAGAATCACATTGCTTTTCCAAAGCACCAAAATACTCTCTATGCGGTTGTGAACCTTACCCTCTTCTTTGCATTTCTCTCTCCAGAGAAGGTTGTCTTCAGCCAAAATTCTCCAGTATCGACACGTCTGAGCTGCTTGCAGCAGGTCTTTGGGTTCCAGAAACGAGAGCACATAAAGTGCCAGCTATGGAAAAGAAAAAAAAAATGCATGGTATATCCATATTTTTAAAAAACTGTAGAAATAGTAAGTTAGTTATTCTCTATAGGTTAAAATACTTACATATAAATATAATCCTATATTACAATGCCTAAATTTATGAAAGACAATACATTATAACTCTACACCTTAAAGAAATACTAAGTATCTGTCTCTACTTTTGCCTTTGTTCTGTGAGCCCCAATATATTTTACATTTTATTTTTTATTGTTTACATTTGTTTTCCCTGCCCAGTACAATGCAATTTCACTAAGTATTTGCCTGACAGCCTGACTGATAAGAAGTAAGATTTTTACAGTTTCTGTATGGTATAATTTCTTAGATATCATTAGTAGTTCTTCGTCACATCAAAGTGCTTACCACAATGATAAACTTTGGAAACATTTACATCTTTGACACCCAAGACAATTAGTAAACAGCTCCACGGACATATAAAAGTAATTGGTCCTGGGCTGGGGATTTAGCTCAGTGATTAGAGTGCTTGCCTTGCAAGCACAAGGGCCTGAGTTCAATCCCCGGCACCACAAAAAAAAAAAAAAAAAAAAAAAAAAAAAGTAATTGGTCCTAATTACTTTACATTGCTTTTGGGGATTTTCTTGATGGGCCCCATAGAGTTATACATTTGAGGCAGATCTTCAGTATACTATTGATTTAAAAATTCTGTTTATTTGCAAACCATCATTTTTTCATTGTGTATAGTCAATTCAAGTAAATAAGGAAAAAGGAAATAATAACCTCCGACATATATAAAAAATTAAATTATGACATTAAAAATGTATCTAAACAGATAAAATTCAGTTTTCATAAACTAAATGACAACGATGAAATCCAACTATCATATAAAGGGCCAAGGGTCACAGAGAGAGTAAAAGCACAAATGGATTAGTTTTTGAAGGGGAACAGGAATTAAATGATATAAATTATTTCTTCCCAGTGACTCTAAATATGTAAAGTTCACCATTACTCACCTATTTATTGAGCACACTCTACGTACAAAGTATCAACCAGCCAGTATTCATTTCAGTTTAATACTACTACTGACAAATGACAGTGAGAAACTTTTCATGAAATAATTGTTTTTGTCTATCAGAGAAAAGCATTCAGTATCATGTCTACATAGTCATTTAAAATAAAATGGCAAAAATATGTTCTATAATCTATGTGTGTGTGTGTGTGTGTGTGTGTGTGTGTGCGTGTGTGTGTGCCATTCTGCTGGGCTCTTTGCTCTTATTCTCCACATAGATCTGGCTGAAAGCCCACAACAGTAACCATGCTATTGCTTCTTGAAAAGTACACTATATCTCCCCAGGATTGCTATAATTCAGTGGACTGAATTAGTCAAAAAAAAAAGAATTTAAAGAACAAAGAAAATATTAGCTAACCCTACATTATCAAGTTTTGTTCTAGATCACCTATCGTATCACCATGAGCCTCCTCATATTTACTTTCAAAATAAAGAACATTCTATTTGTCACAAGTTTGTCATGTGAGACTAGTGCAACTTTTATCAAGGTTGTTTTAGTAAGTAGATGTCAGTAAAGAGCTTTGAGATCTGTTCAAATGAATTGTAAGACAAATATGGTAAGTCAATCTCTCGACACAAAGGTAATAATGTTTTAAATAATGGTAAAACTGAGTCTCTTATGAAAGTGTTAATTTTCTTTAGGACTTAGATCTACACTATTATTTCCCGACATATAAAATAAAGTATTTTTCAAATGAGGAAACTTTTTCTAGTACTTGTAAACAGAAAAACCAACATAGGTGATATTCTAAGCCAGGCCTCTCTCCCATTTTCCAATCTGGCTTCTTCTTCCTCAGGCAATCTTTAAAAGAACACTTAACTGAAGAAAATTTTTATTGGATTCATCCTCATTATCGACAATTTGTGTTCAGTTCTTAAGACTCTAAGAAGTCATTACAAAAATTAAAATAAAGCAAAACAAAACAAAAAGACCCCACCATTCCCAGAGATAAAGGGACAAACTAGACTACTGAGAAAGTATATTTTAACAAAAATGTTACCCTCTAAAATCAAGAGGATATATATTGGAGAAACTATCAACAATGTATCAAAAATGAACAAATCTATTCAAAGGGTTCAATTTCAGAAAGAGTCAGCAAGAAGAAAAATTTTTTTCCTGCTTTTTAAAAGCACCCCAAAGAAAAATCATTTCAGGAAAAACATTTTTTTAAAACCAATTTTGCTTTTCCCTGGAGTTGTGCTTAGTTTCATACACTAAAAATGATAAAACTGTTTTAATCATATCCAACATGAAATTATAACTGGTACTATCTTTAGTGCTATTAGAATATTTAGAATGATTATGGGAAAAAAAATTTACTACTTTTGAAGTCTGAAGCTTTTTAATATATATATTTTAGTATTTTATACTGTTTTGTTTGCTGACATAGTATATATACAGTAATTTGTGAAAATATAAATTACAGGGACATTGATTATTTAAGGTTATATTATTCGTGTTTGCTGACAAAAATAAAACTAGGAAGTCTGTAAGATCAACTAGAGCACTACATCTAAACTACACTTTATTCTTACAGTCAGGAATATTCATACTGTCATAATCAATCTGTGACATCAGAAACAGTACCAGTTTACCTAAAAATTTTAAAATGAGTACAAGTAACTCCAAAAGAAGTGCTCTAAGAATGCACTGGTATGGGAAGTCTATGTGTATGTGTTTAATGGAAGCAAAGGGGAAGATCATTAGTACAAAAAGATACACATATGACATTCTATGTATCTTAAAGTAATTACATAATGTAAGTACAGTGATACCTCAGTTCACAAATTTAATTCTTCAACGATTCTGGTCGCAAACTGAATTGGACAAGAACTGAATCAAATGTCTCCCTAAGGTCAGAATTGTGGAGAGAACCAAGTCCTCGGTTCACAGACTTGGTTCTTTCCACAATTCTGAATTGGACGATAACCAAATCAAATTCAATGGTTAGGTTTAATGTTGACAAGAGAACTACAATTCAATAGAATCATAAAACTACTGGTCTTGAAGGGACTTAGGATAAATGACAAAATAAGAAAAAGAGCACTGCTGTTTCAATAAAATCAGAATTTTAAAAATATCCACAGTAAATAATGAACATACCAAGACAACTGAAAATTGGTCTTCAGATAACCTAGAAAAAAAATCTTAGTAAAGAAACAATCCAATGAATCAAATTCAGAAAGTTACTCTAAAATATATTACTGATGCAAGTACTAGAAAGAAGCAACTTAGCTCCTAAGCATACTTTGATCTGGTAATTACATTATTAAGTAATTGTTTATGAATTTAAAGCCTGCTTTACTACTAATTAAGAGCATTAAACTGAAAATACTGAATAACAAAATCAGCATGACAACACTTACCAGTGGTAGCTGTTGAGTTGTACATTCAAATCCCACCCAGCGAAGGGGTAACTTATAATCCTTACCTCTTTAGGGAGCAGGGAAATGAAGTCTCTTTGAAACTGAGGTTCTATCACTTGCATCATATGTTTAACTTGCGTTGGTTCGCAACTATCAATGAGTTCATCTAAAGCAAGCAATTTTTCTGGTCCACTCCAGCTCTATCAAAGAGGAATTAAAAATTACTATTTTAATAGAGGTCCCAAATGATAAACTCATAAAGAAAAAAACCCACACCCATACACAACCATATTTGAACAAGGCAAGAATGGTATAGAAAGTGACTGCTTACAGTGACATTTTCTACAGAAGTCATTAAATTGATGGTGATTTCTTCTCAAGTTTACTAACTACCTCTATTTTATAAAAGCTTTCTAAAAAGTCATAATTTTGACAGAAAAAATGTTTCCACATTATTATAATAGCTGCTTGACATGCCAAAATTTTATTCCAGAAACAACAGTTGGGTTACAGAGTAAACAGGGATCTGATGATATTTTCTTTGGCTATATTCTTTCTAGTGGGTACCATAAAATCTGATGTTTTTCTAAGTCATCTACCTAAGAGTAAGGAGATAAGCAGCATCACTTACAGAAAAGTTAAAAACTGGCCTGTGCACAGCTGACAAGGGTCTTCCACAAATTAGAAAGACTGTTTTATGAAAATAATTTCAGATTTAAGAATAGCAAATAAAAAACAGCAGCTGACTTAGTAGTAAAATTAGAATATAAACAAAGACCAAATAAGAGTAAGAAATAAAGTGCTACAGTACAGAAAAACAAAAACCACATAATTATACTTCGAAATATAACAACACTAGGGGATCACCTAAAAGAAATTTTTTTTTTCATTCACAGTGAGGAACACACGCACCAAAAACCTAGAATTCTCAGAAGGAAAAACTTAGAAGTCATATGACTAATTTAAAATGTTGGAGTTTCACAATAATCATGCAAAACATGTAAACAGCCTCATGATAAATGAAAAAATATTCTTGAACTAGGTCTTTGTTTCTGTAAATTGATGCTGATTTAAATACTTTTGTGAATTACTCCATCCCTTTGGGAGAGAACAAATAGAGACTAAGAGGTGAGGTTTAGAGCTAGAAAAAATCTGAACTTTAACATTCTATTTCTTGCTCAAAAAAAGAAACGGTTGCTCAGGCCTATGCAAAATGTATAATAATTGAAAACAGGAATATAGTAAGGATACAAGGCAGCCTTACTCAATATGTTTTAGAAAGTATTTTCCTTCGTATCATAAAGTATGAATGATGGTATTACTATGAGACATTCTCAATAGTATTTAACTAGTCCTGTAATATATTCAAATTTACCAACAAATATAAGGTACTACAGGTTCCAATAAATTTGTATCCTTTCCCTTTATTCTACACATACATATATGCAGAACATTCATCTTGTGTACTCGCTTTGATTCCTTTTTGGTCAGAGTGAGGATTTACACATAAAAACTTGTATGTCTATGTATCTCTATGTACATACATGATCAGTCAAAAGTATTTGGTTTTTTTTTTTTTTTTTTGCCTCACATAACTTCAAATACCGGGCTTAATTACGTACTGCAAACATGTAATAATAAAAATAAAAATTTTTTAAAAATACTGCCTTAAAACGTACCTATTTGATAATCTGATCAATCTCCACTTTATTTAGTATCAATAGTATATTGTTCACTGACTGATTTATATCCCTCACAGAATGAGGCAGATTTTTATAATATGCTCCTCCTTTCCATCCACATCGTATTTGTAGAAACTCTTATTGTAAGAACAGGTCCATTTGAGTGATGGACAACAATACTGACTCAATATGCAGCTCTAATTAAGGCACATGGTAGAATAACTTTAATAGAAACTTCTTAATCTCCTTCACACATATGAACATCGGCTCTAAAAATATTTTTGTAAGTGTTCATGGTTAAATTTTGATAATGAAAACAAAGATGTGTACATGCTTTCTTTTTTCAATTACTAAATTATTGTTTTTTTAGAAGTGTAGAAAAACATTACCAATACATATTATGTAAGTGCTAATAGATGAAACAGATCTTTTTATCAAATCTTTTAGACAGATAATATAGAAAAATAAACCAGAAGATAAATAATTAATTCAGATCTTGGGTAGATGGTTGAAACTGTATCACAAATATCTATACATTTATGACATAGTTCATGAAAAAATTTATGACTGTCTAGTGAAATGTTTCTATGACTCTAACGTTTTCAACAATATTGCTCTAACCATATGTAATTAACACTGTCTCTATGGACCACACACATTCAACAGTCTAATAACTTAAAATCATATCTCTTGGGTGATTCCAACAAAGGTCTGGGCCATTCACACAGCTTTCCAACCTGCAGCCTGAAACTATTCCCTGAATCCAGACCTGTACCTCAAACCACTTCCTCAACATCTGCTCCTGGATATGTAGTAGAAAGTTAACATGCCCGTGAGCTCTCTCTCCAAATACACGCTCTAGCCTTCCTCATTTCAGTAACATGCAAATGAAAACAACATGCTGTATTTGCTGCTCAGGGCCAAAACTCTAGAGTCATCTCTTACTCTTCCCTTTTTCTTACTATCAGATGGCTCTGACCCAAATGAATTCTATGGCTTCAAGCTTCAAAACACATTATGCTGTACCAGTTTCTTTCACCTAGATTATTCCTGGTCTCCCAGCTTCCGACCTCTGACCTCCTGTTCTATTCATAGCACAGTACTCAGTGAGTGTTAGAAGTCACTCTTGTGCTTAAAACCTTCTAGTGGCTTCCCACTTCAATCAAATAAAAACCAAAGCTTTTAGACTTGCCACAAGATCTTAATTTCCTTATTACTTTCCCTCTTATTTACTCTCCTTTGCCACACGCATTCTTTCTGTGCCTCAAACACTCCAGGCATGCTGTGCTTTAGAGCCTTGTGTGTGAGGCAGCTGGTTCGTGCTCCCCGAGACACCCACAGGCCCTTCTTCCGTTCTCCTTTCTACGGGCAACCCTCCCTTCTCTGAGCAAGAACTGAACCTTTCAAAAAATGCAAACCAGTTCTAACCCCAGTCTCTTCTCTCCTGTCTAGAATGTAAGTTCTATGTAAAAGCAGCTTTTGTCTGTTTTTAATCTATTACTGTATTGTAGACTCAAAGTAGGGTCTAGCACAGAATAGGTATTTAAAAGTATTTTTGGAATAAATGAATGAACTCCAAAAGTCAGTAATATCATCTTGAAATTCTCTAGTTTCTTTTCTTTATATAGAATGTCATCAGTAGGACTTCCTTGCTCAGTCTGTTTCCAAAAGCGGTTTCAAGTTTTGTATACACACAAGATTGATGAGCAAGGAACTATGTATGAACCTGAAAACCTTGAACAACTATATTGAAAAAAAAGAACAACAACCTACAGTACCCTTTAACAAGGAACAGCAGAAAGAGCATGGAATTGGGATTCAGCAAACTCAACTTTTAGAGGAGACAATGTAATTAAGGGTCCAATTTAACCTTGTAAGCCTTAGTTTCTTTACCTGCAAAATGAAAATGGTAGATAACTCTGGCTATTTTTATTTTACTTCTGTCTGAAAAGAAGTTGTCCTGGAAAAGGAAAAAGCACTTCTTTTGGCTTTTCATGATGATTACAAGGGAATATATTGAAAGGGATAGGAAAAACATTCCAGGTTCAGAAAAGATCAAGAAATACAAATTTTCATTTATGTACAGAATCGCAAATGCAAAACTGGAAATTCCCTGTGGAAGTGGAACTTTATTTCAATTCAAGTAGACAGGGAGTGAAGAACAGTAGAAGGAGCACTGAACCAATCAATGGAGCTTCGCCAGTAAACTCACTTCTGGACACTGTAGAACTGCATTTAAGTCCTGTAAGTAGTCTGAATCTCAGAGATCCCACCTGCATAATAAAGGGCTTGGTCCAGACCAGTGGCTCCCAAACAGTGGTCAAGGAATACAAAAATCACAGACGACCCACCACCTAATGTCTGGTGCATTGGCAAAGATGTAGCTGAGGACACTTAATTATTTCTTAAACAAGCAACTCGTCCAGTGTTGATGTAGGTGATTCACAAACCAGAACTTGGCATCCACTAGTCTGGGTGATCCTTACTGTCCCAGTCATCCATAATGTCGTATGACCTTGGGTAGTACTGTGCTTGCATTTCACATGGTGGAGAACTTGCTTCTCTAGCACTTTTAGCATGGCATCCAGTCTATCTGAACTGTGGGCCACATGCAATTGTTAAGGCCAGCTAATGTCAAAAGGTAACTCAGAGAACATGACCCAGGTTTTACTTTCTGAAGAAACCAAGAATTCGTCTGTTTCTACTTTTATGCAAAAGTCTTTGTCATATCAAAGGACATTTGTAGCTTTACTGCAATATGCTTTGATTAAAATAAAGTTAGGAGTTGGGGGATACAGCTCAGTGGTAGAGCACTTGGCTAGTATGCGCGAGATGCTAGGTTCAAAACTAATGACTTTTATATAATATTAAATCTCTTCCACATAATTTATCTTTGATCCTAATATTAATATGTGAAACAAGCCCCCTTTAAGACATGAGAAAACTAAGGTCCATAAAGGCTATTTCTTGACCAACAGAGGAAAGCAATTTTATGAAGTCTCTGCTATACTTTCAAGTATAGCTTTAAGCACATTTATTACCTCCCCTGCCCACACACACTTTTAGAGATGGGGTCTTGCTGCATAATAAAGGCTGGCCTTGAACTCACTTGTAGCCCAGGCTGGGTTTAAACTTGTGGCAATCCTCCTGCCTCAGCCTCTAGAGTGTTGGGATTATAGGCAAGTGTTGCAATTGGCGGTTTTTCCTCTCTTTTGACAACGTCTTACTGTTACATTTGTTTTTTGGAGTATGAATATGAAGGGAAGAGTGGTTATACAACATTGATAAAATTAGCCAGTTACAGGAGGCAAAGTCAAAACTGAACTAAGCTTTTCCTGTAGATCACTGTTCTTATTCTCTCAGAATGCTCTGAACATAAATCTCACCTATAGGAATGTTACATCATTAACCAGTTTGAACATTTCAAGCCAGAAGTCATATTTTAACACCCAATAATGACATAAAGAAAGCAAACAAACGATCAACCTTCTCCTTTGAAATTAACTATCTGATTTGAAGCATCAAATCTGGCTTGTGAAGAAAAGTAGAATCAATGGCTACGGAAAACTCAAATGTTGTAAGAGTTGTTTTTTGTTTTTGTCTTTAATTTGCACTTACAATTTGCAATAGCATTCTGTTTCAATTTCATTTATCCAAAACAGTGTATCATTCATTCTCAATTTACCAACTGAGAACAGAGTACTTTGTCAAAATAGATGGAGATGGACCAAACCAAGGCTGTATCACTTCCTCAGAAGCAATAGGACAGTAAGGGGACAAGATGCCCCATTCCACTTGTCACACAACAGAAAGTCATCACTGAGTGACCCCACAGCATGTCTGCCGAAACCACATCAGTTTAATTATCCCTCTGCTCTACCACACAGGTCAACTCACGACTCCCCCACCTCACTATGAAATTACAAGTTATGCATAAGAGCATTATAAGCTTTTAGGCAAGTGATTCATTTCTATTTGTTTTGCCACCAGCCCTGAAAAGGGGGAGGGGAGTAATATACAAAAATAAGGCCCTGGGTATGTCAGAGGCAGACATGATATGCAAAAGATTAAGGCCCTGATCTACCTGTCACACTGACCTTTTATTGCTACAGATTTGTTTGCCTTAGATTATTTATCTGAAAATAATACATAGTTCTATACCTGCAGGCGTAATTGCATGTTATTCCTGTAAACAGAGTACAAGTTTCCTTCATTACACCTACTTCTCATACGAAGAAGTAATCAAATGCTGACAGGACAAAGCTGGCCTAACATTCTTTAGTTTACTGAGTCTCAGCACTTCTAAAAATAAGGTTTTTGTTTGTTTTTGTATTTTTCATTTAACATTTCTGGAACTGGGATGCATCTAAAAATCTAAGCAGGCTTTGATTTGATGAAATACAGTAAATATAGTAACATTTGATCATCTAAGGAAATCATGAGCTATGCGAACAAGCAAACATCGGATAAAGGACTCTCTAAAATACTCTCACTATAAAATAAAGTACAAATGCCCCCAACCGCCAGTCAATATTAGACACGGTTCCTCTAAAATTGGCTAATATCCTGAATGGCATACAAAAATTACTTTGGTATTCGAAAACACTGGGGAAAAAATAGGTCTTACCATATAAATAAACTTACTCTGAACCACGTATCTACCATGATGACAAAACCATTTCTAATAGTGTACTTTTCAATTACTTTGCTATTTTCTTACCAAAACAGTGGTAAGAAACCAGTTCTACACTATTCTCAAGTGCTATCACACTTGCATGTGTCTACCACATACACATGAATGACAGTACACATCTGTATTCCCATCTCCCTGGAGTAGGGATGATGAAAATTGTGAAATACTCCTTTAAGATTATATAAATGTAAAAGAAAAAATAAAGATTATATAACTGTCTGAGTTTATTTTCATCTCTCTTTTTTTTAATTTTCATCTCTTATTGATGGATAAATTTCTTTTACAAAGATGACATAAAATAGAAACTTTGGAATTCTGAGTTCATGCATAAAAATTAATTAAAAGTTGTTAAAAATACCACGAACCTAAGGCAAAAGAATGAAGAGGGAGGGAAGGGAAAGGATAGCGCAATCTTTGGCGAACAGATAAGTCAACAAATGACTATGAAAACTTAAAAGAAAAATGTATAATTACAGTTGTTCATAATATTTTAGTAACAATAAAATATGACTTTCATTTCTCTAACCCCGAGATTCTTAACCTTAGTACTACTGACATCTTGGATTGGATAATTATTTGCTGTGGGAGGCTGCTGTTTACGCTGCCTCATCCATTAGAAGCTGGCAGTATCCACCATTCCCCTTAGCTGTAACACTCAAAAATGTCCCGAGACATTTATGTCTCAGCTAGGCAAAAAGCCAAACCCTGTTGAGAACTAGGGCTCTGTTTTGGTTACACTCCTCACCCCAACCTATCCTACTGTTTCTAAAAATCACCTGAAGGATAGAAAACAATTTTAAAAATCCATTTAAAAGCAACATTGATTCAATTGAGTTTTCCGGCTATAGAAGAAAAAAGAGACATTTATTTTGTTTTTGCCTATCTATTTAAAATATTAGAATTTATATAAGGTAATATCTTAAAAATCTGAAATATCAAATAAAATCAAATGAGTATCATTTTCAACTATTATTTCCTTATGCAGTTATTATATATTCAACCATTCAAGCAGCCAGAGGTAGTGAAATATATTAACTTTACATTAAGATAGTAGTTTTGTAAAGAATAATTAAGCAAGTGCTTAATCCTTGGCAACTATTTTGTTAAGCACCTGATTTATATGCATTATCTCACAGGAAGTAGAGATAAATCCATTAATATCACTACATTAATTTATAAAACTCGTAATATTCAAGGTTTGGTTGTAACCAATCTTTCCAGTATATGTTGAAAGAATTTCAACACACAAAAAAAATAATACTTGGAATGTGAGTGCACTAAGCAACATGCAAACATGGCCATGATGAGAGGAAACTGCATCACCACCACTAGGGCAGTAATGAAGGGCAAGATACTCCAGTGACTAATTAGGGGAGTTCTTAAATTAATCTTAAATGCCTAATTATAATCAATGCACTTTAGAAAACAAGTCTATTCCAGAGTTGAGAAATGCAAACATAAATGAGAAAAGGAAGAAAGGTCTTCTTTAATAAGCAGCAGAAAATCCAAATGTGTGCTTATACAAAGTGAGAACTGTATACAAAGTGAGAAATGGACTTTCTTAATTATTAGACTGCAAAGTGAGCTCCCTTATTTTTTAACAGCAATTTTACTGAGATATACAAGATTCACCAGTTAGAGGTGTGTACTTCAGTGATTCCCAGCACTTCTATCACCCAAAAACAGACCCTGCACTTATTTGTGATCACACAATCCTCCCATCCCTCACTGCTTCGGGATCACTAAACTACTTTCTGTCTCTACAGATGTGCCTATTCCGGACATTTCATATAAACAAAATAAACAGAATGAAAATGGGGACTTGATTCTTTCACTTAGCCTAGCGCTTTCAAGGTTCATTTATGGTGCAGTGCATAACATCCCTTCATTCTTTTCTATAGCTGAATAATCCCTTCTTTTTTGTAGCAATTCAGTGAAGCACATCAAGCAGTACAGTACGTTTACACAAGTCACCTGAAACATCTTCAGCCATTCCTGGAGGCCTGTGGGTGGCTGGACAGATGTAATCCGGCGTCGCTGCTGCCCTTGGCCATTGGCTGCTCTCAGGTCCCCAAAAGTTGTCGGTGTTGCTGAACATGGTACCAGCCCAGTGGTACTATCAAAAGACAAGGCAAGAGGAGACGCAAAGAGAGGCATTAAGAATAATGAACTCGAGGGCTGGGGATTTAGCTCAGTGGTTAGAGTGCTTGTCTCGTAAGCACAAGGCCCCAAGTTCGATCCCCAGAACAAAAAAAAAAAAAAAAAATCGTACAAATAATGATCTTTTAAAAAAAAAAATCTTAGTCTGGGTATCTGGCAGGAATCAGTCTTGATTTAAAAATGTAGTTATTAGAGTGCTTGCCTTGCAAGCACAAGGGCCTGAGTTCGATCCCTGGCACCACAAAAAAAAAAAAAAGTAAAAATGTAGTTATTCAAAATAGGTATCAAGAACTTAGAACCAAAATTAAATAAAATGAGATTATGTAAATATTCTCTTGATCAGAAATGTAGTTATTCGAAATAGGCATCAAGAATTTATAGCCAAAATTAAATAGAGATCATCTAAACATTTTTATCCAATAATTTAAACTTTTGAGACAGTTAAACATTAAACAAACCTGAGCTTAAAATCTGCAACCAATAAAATGAAGGAGTAAGATTAGATGATCTAGTTCTAAAATTGTCTCACACTCCTCAAAATGACTACTAGCAGAAATACAGTTATGTTACCAATGTATTAAACTTTACTTGCTCATTTCTGTATCCAGTTAAATTATTTAAACTCAAGGTAAATAATGAGCATCTGTAGAGACATTACAAAAAAAGACGGAGCTAACATTACATTTGTAAAATAACCCCCAATTCACTAATTTCTGATAATAAACTGGTTTAAATCCTAAGAATACATAAGGTCATATCATAATAATGAAGTATCATGCTCTGGTATTTGTACTAATGAAGCAACTCCTATCAATTTTTCTGTCTAGGGCATCTCAGTTTTTTGTTTAAAAATGTAACTCAATGACTATATTCTACAGAAAAATCTTTATACCTGTTCCCTTCCAATCTTTTAACATTTACACATTTAAAATAACCTCTAGCATTCAACAATTAAATTTATCTATCTTTCAAATTCAAAGTAAGTTTAATTTTTTCTTGCTCAAAAAATAAAATGGGACATATGCTTATAGCTTAAATTTTCTAGGAAAAAATGTAAATTCAGTTTCATCCTATTCGATGCCAAACTGTCAAAAATAACAAAAATATCAAATAAACACACTAATAAGTGACAAAACCTTCAAAAAGACATGGAAATAAATATGCCAGTGAGTCTAACTTTGCTTTAGTAAGATTGTATGTTAAAAGGCAGTTGCTTTCTCAAAATAAAAAGTGAGCAACTAAAGACGAATTTTACTAAAATATATTTTGTAATAAAAATTCACATTTGATTTTTATAAGCTGCCTTAAAAACAACCCAACAATTTAACAACTTTGTCCTTGTATTAACCATATCAATAGAAGACCAAAAAAATATGTTTTGACTGGAATCTATACATTTAAAAAATAGCATTAATAGTTAATTTAACACAGAATTCTACTTTCTTATCCAAGAATACTTTACCAAGGTTGGAAGGAAAAAGCAAAATAAATTGAATGGTTTTACTTGTCTCTATCCCTCCACACCCTCTGGTGGAAGTGCCAAAACCCAGTGAAATGGTCAAGCAAGAGTAAGGAGAAGGGGACGGTTAACGGGAGAAATATTACACAGAAAAGCACTTTCTGAGCAGCTGAAGCATACGTTTATTTTTCTCTTCTGTATCAGCTCTCCAGTTTTTTGCACATAAAATTACCTAATTATTATGATTTCTGCATTTAATAAAACAGCATTTGAAAGAAATATTATCCACAGTGGAATGAAATAAAATGAACTGTTTCTCTTTTTAAAAAGAGATGAACTAACGAACCGGTTTTCAATTTTTAAAAACCTGATTCTGAGAAATATTAATCTACATCTTATAGAATAAAAGTAATTCTAAATCAAAATACTTCAAGAAAAAAGAACTACTGTAAACACGAAGCTCCTTCGGGTTTCTATTGCTAACTTTCAATAGGTTATTTGAGCTGACAATTATACAAAAAACAAAAAATAAAGAACACTCCCAAAAAAACCTCTTAAGACACTTTTGTCATTTAAATTTTAAAATACAGCATTTCAAATGCCGTACAAGGCCACTTTTAATTGGCCAGGCTATAGATATTGTGCTAAGTTAGTCTAATTAGTGTGAGAGTGGGAAAAGTTTTATACTGATGCAAAATCTAAAAATGATGGACTGAAGCAGGAATCAAGACTACAATTGTATTTAGTTGTTATGGAAACTATTCTACTGGTGTAGAAATGTATGTGTTAAAAGCATAAGATTCTAGGAAGCCAATAAAAGAGAATTTCTAACACATTAATTTCATGAAATAAGATTAAGTTAGTAATTGTGAGGTTTATTTCACTAATAAATTTATCTTCAATTTTGCATATAATATCTATCCTAGAAGAGCTGTTGCTATAGTAACAAGATATATTTGCTCATAGTCATATTTTATGGTTTACTTTATGGAACTCCTTAAAAACAGTGATTTTAAAATTTTGTTCACAAGGGAATTTCTGCTTGGGTCTTACTTCAATGTATCAGTAATAAAATACAAACTACAGTGGTAGTCCTCCTTCCTATTTAAAATGATGTATCTCTCAATTTTCATTAATCTCAAAATATGTTGAACAATCAACTGTACTAATAAATTATTATCCTATGAGAACAAACTGAAAGCAATACTTACACAATCATCAAATCTAAAATCATGAGAACCATGAGAGAAGCAATTATTACATTTAGTATTACCTTGTATACTCTGAGACTTTGCATGGTTTCTTTCCCAAAGAAAAGGAGCGGACCTCAGAACCATGGTCCAACTTTCTTTTCATCTATAAGGTAAAACAAATAAGATCTGTTTAAAAAAAAATCACCTGTCCAACTATCAAATCTTGAGTTTGCATTGTTTTTAAAAATTCTTAAATTTTCATGTGTCTATAATAGTAATTAGGTAAGATAGAACTGTTTCATAGTTTCTTCTATTTATTCTACTTTGTTATACTCTTAACCAAATGAAAAGGTAAATTTATCCTATAAAATATTTTGCCCAGAACAGTGTATAGTGATAGAAAAATTGACATTAATCCCATATATTCCTTGAGAGTAATATACCTTGTTTTTCCAGTTTAATAGCCAGCATAAGAGAAAAAAAATCTCATGTTAATTTATATAGAAAAGAACCATATTTAATATGTCTGCTCACTAATCTTTATTTTTCTTTAAAAATACATTTTAAGAAAAGTAATAAAAAAAATCAGAAATAAGAATGGAAGTAAATAACTGAATTCTAAATACCTATATCATTATAAAAAGGTAAAGAAGTAACTAACTGAATTCTAAATACCTATCATTATAAAAGGGTAGAGGAAGCAATGTAAATAATTTTGAACATCAATTATAATAAAGCATAAAGCAATTAGAAGGACAGTGGATAGTAAAAAAAAAAAAAGTAAATCTGTAAGAGGAAAATATGGAAATGGCATAATAAAGCTAAAGGAAAAAAGTCATCAATTTCTACACAGACTATAATTCTACTGACAGATACTCCAGACAAAATATTCTAACTTGAAACAACAACAAAAATATTTTAAGAGAACAAATTATGCCTTTTTATAAGATATATCAAACATTCATATTTGTACGTATTTCATTATCCCATGTTGTACTATAAATATATTCAGAACTGTATTCTGTCAGTGCCAATATTGAAATATTTATTTTCATATTTCATTATCAATTAACTGATGTAATTTTACTGTTTACTTTAAAACTAGAATAAGACTTAACTTCTTCTATTTTGACAATATTTTTCAGATTTGCATCCAATAATTAATTACTGTATTACTGCAAGTTATAGGGGGGGAACCCAGAGTGATAAATAGCTATCCTCATTTTTATAGTAAGGTGAAAACCCTTATTTTACAGCAGTCTTATTTTCCTACCTATTGCCTCACATGGGAATACCATAACACAGCATGATAACAATATAAGTACTAAGGAGAACTGAGGAGACTCTAAAAATCTTTTTGAACCACATTACAGACTTGGTTTTTATCATCACCAAGATAGTTTTCCACTCAATACAGGATGAACTTACATTAGGGGTGGAAATGAGGGTACAATAAGCTTATCTGCAATTTATACTTCAGTTCATCAAATAGCTACTGGGAAAAAATGGAATTGGTCTGGACTCTTTCCTTCTGAAGTTTCTGTTTTGTACTAATTATTACATTGTTTTAAAGTGATCCCTCTCAAAAACCATTAATTTCTTTCTCTACATAATTTTATTACAAACCAAACATAAAGTATTATAAAAGCTGTAATATACAGGTAGCCACGTGCTTCCTCCTGTATAATTTATAGACATACATATTTGCAAATGAATCTATCCCAGAAGTCAGTCAGTGGAGATTATCTTGCAAGTTTTGGGATAACTTTTGTAGATTATCTTCATAATTATTATGAGAAACTTTGATATTCATTCTAATTAAGTTGGTAATACTGGCTATCAGAACTTCCCAGGGTATCTTGTAAACGCATTGGTGCAAATACCATTTGCCACTAAAAGCAAACTTTATTTCCATCTTAGAAATCTTTCAATGAATAAAAATGCCCAAAATATGTATCAGGAAAAACACTCAGGAATTCATTTTTTAATTATGTTATAAAACAAAGCATCTTCTGAAGTCTTTCAAATATTGTCCTGTTTACTGAAGATACTGACTTTAGAACCAAAAATGAATTCTGCAATTTTTTGAGGGGCACTAAAAGTAAACATAATCTTTCAATATAAATCCCCAAATTCTAGTGATTCTACACTTTAAAGAGTCAACTAATAAAAAAAGAAAAACAAATACAAGGTATAGAAAAATTAAAAGCAAATGCCTCACTGAAAACCAACTAAGGCTAGAGTATTTCCAGGTCAGCATTTAACGGAGCCACATTTCTAAAGTCTGAATATATTTTTAGTGGAAAAATCCCAATTAAAATATACATTTTATTTTAAATTTAAAGCTTTTCCCAGCTCACACTGTCTCTCCATTATTTGCTTACATTCATGAAATAAAACAGAATACCAGACATCCAGCCACCCACCAAAATTAGAGGATACTGCAGCCATCTCTGATGATACAGATTTTCCTTCTCAGGCAGGCACACACATACAATCACACAGCACAGGAAGAAAAACAGATTACTTACTTTGTAAAAAATCATTTTTAATGTGCCGTAGAAACCCATATTTTCTGTATTTTTCCCCTTCAGTGATTCTGTGCCCCCGTGTGTCCGGCTGCTTGGCAGTCTCTGACAATATAAACCTTTTTCAGGTAGGTATGTCACAGATTCTAATGTGGACATGCTCAGGCACGTCAGAAAAGGAAGATTAGGGAGCAGAACCGGCAACAAAACTCCACAGTAAAGGCAAATGCAGCTCAGTATCAAATCGCTCCTCGGGACACACATACATACATGCAGCTTGACTGAGAAGAACTCGAGGGAATAATGAGAGAGAACCGAGAAGATTATTGGAGGAGACTATGCCCTGTCAAAGCCTTGACTGAACAGATTCCTCCCTCAGCAGCAGAGGGATCAGATTACATCTTCCCTTGAACACAGAATGGTGCAGTCCAGGATTCAGCAATGCAGACTGCACATCAATTATATGGTGATCCGCTCCAGGGAACCCGTAAGCACACAGCACACTGAACAGAGGGGAGACGTGGGCAGCAAGGACCGCCCCCACGCGACAGCCCCCTCTCCCCTTCCAAACTTTCAGGAGATTATTTTTGTATTTTGTAAAACAGGCATTTTTGCAGAGTTTTAAATAGTAAGCAACATTTCCACAAATAAGTCCTTCCAGAAACATTTTGAAAATGAAATATATTTTCACATAGCATCCACCCACCTACCCCCACCCCAAACAGAGGCGAAACCAGCTATTTTCATCATGTGTCACCCCACTGGAGTGCTGGCTTAGGCTGATCAGATTTTTCAAGTAGCTTGGATGGTATAAAATGGACAATCCCAAAGGGAGAGATTAAATATTCTTTAGGGGAGCTGACAATAAAGTAAAGCAGTTTGGAGCACACAGCATTTGCAGAAACTACATAATATAAATCATATTTCCAACTGCAGGTCGCATATTAAGATTTAATGAAAATATTCTCTATGCTTTTCCATTTCATTCTTTAAAGATACAGTTTTCAAGAAAATTATGACAAACTTCATTAATCCTTAGTTATCATGAGACTATCTTTTTACTACCTAAGTGTATAAAACTGCTCTGGAAGGCTGTCTTCTCTCAAGAGAACAAAAGCTGTGCTCACTAGAGTTTTGCCCTTGTTTGCTAACTCAATCTTGATAAAGAGGAAACACAGGACTTTAACCTCCAAAGTTACTTTGATGACCTATACTGCTTATCATTAAGAAGGTATTGTATATATTATGCAAAGGTAACAACATTTGCCTGAAGGCAGCATTTTTCTTAGGATGACTATTACACAAATCCAGATATTTCATCTTGCAACTTGCTACACACTAGCTTTCTAGGCAACTATAAGATTCCTTGTACTACTGGAAAGGCCCATTATGAAGGATCTAGTTAATTAACTCACTCCTACCCTCCCCGTGAATATTCTTTATTACAAGTAAACTGTGAGGCATTAAAGCTCTTAGCAAATTTCTTCAGGGACACACACACACACACACACACACACACACATACACACACACAAAGAAGAAGAAGAAGGAGAATGAGGAGGAGGAGGAGAAGAAATACTATTTGGACTTACTACATCTTAATGCAAATATTGCATAAAGTAGTACCATACTTTAAAAAATAAACGTTTACCTTTATAACTAAGGCATTAAATTAAAGGAATATCTTTCACTTTAAAATACAAATGAAAATAAAATAATGTAAGACTTTAATGAAGATGTACACCCTGGATCATCTCCTGGAAATTATACTCTACTGTCTACTATCTTTTTAAAACTCTACTAGCTCTTAAATTCTTCCCTCAGAAACAGCCTGTACTGTATTCAGCAAAGGTGAATTTTCTAAATAATCAATTAGCTCACATCAAAGGGGAATTCTTTTTAAACAGAAATTTCTTACTTTCAGTGAAAAAAAGTGTTAAGAACAACCTATAAACCCTTTATTAGACACTCTAGAACACTGATAGTTTAGGGGAAAAAAAAAGTAACTTTTCTCCCTAGATTATCTGAAGAAAACAACTGTAATACAAACACCTGAAATTTCCTCTAGAATTTAACAGTGGCAACTAGCTTGTCCTAAGACCAGTGGCACACTAGTGATTTAATAGTGTGTACTTTGCCTTCAACTGAAATCGTGTCCTACCTACTTAGAACACAGACCAACTTCAATGAAATAGGAGATACAGTCTCCAAATGCAGAATGTTTAAAGAAGAAATACCTCTTGGTTTCGTATGTTCAAAGGAATGTTCTTGTGGTTACCCTACTTGCAGCTATGAAGTTACACAAAAACCTGTTCCCCACATATGTTTATATATAGGAATGCATATTCCTGTTTTATTTTTAAACAGGTAAACTATTTACATGTGTCAAAAATCAAAATGATATACAAAAAAGTATACACTGAAGAAGTCTTTGTACTATCACATATCCTCTATCTACCATGGTTTCCACTTGGGAATGATTTTGATTACTCCTGTTTGTTCTTTAAGTGAGAAATGTATATTGGTTATAATTTCTATTCGGAAAGACCTTATTTTCCCCAGTATTTCAACAATTCTCCCTTATATCTTGTTTACAAATACTAATTTAACAAGTTTGCCAAGCAAAGCTAGTCAATCAAGCTTCTGATTGGATTAAAAAGTAATAGAGTAAAAATTATTTTCGGCATTCTCTGAAGTACTATCAATCAAAGTTGTGATCTATTATACCACTGCCATCAGAATATATAAATGAACAATATAAAAGAAATGATTCTCACATCCCTGTTTCTGGCAATCTTCACAAAAATATAGATGTTTAAAATTTTATTCAGATGTTTGTATCTAAATCCCTCTCTTACCCCTAAAGTAGACAAAAACATTTTAACCTTAGATCAGTTTGTATGTTAAGAAACTTTATTTCAGAAGTATTTTATTCCATATACAATGTTAAGTAGTAGTAAGTTCACTGAAAAAGTTCATTAGTCACCCATTATAGCTAAGAAAATACTTCATTTGTCATCCAAATTTCTAGAATTTGTTTCTCAATCGGTAAATACATGTTCATCACAATAAATCAAGTTCCCATAAAATTGCAGCTAGGTAATACTTTCTTCCCATACTATAAAAAATGACTCCTTGTGTTGACTGACAACCTATAGGCATTATTGAAAATCCATTAGCAAAGGAAATGACCAACAGTGAGGTCCTAGAATATAGCCTATCTGCCAACTCAGACCCAGTGTTCATCTCATCACAACTGCACTGAGCTAGGTGTAGAAAAACGGACGATGGCACTAACTTGAGAGAAAAAAAATTGTACAAAGATAGAACACTGCTCTCTGCTAAAGAGTATAAGCCTCTGTGGGACAAGAAGAGTAAAACGATTAACTCATGAGCTACTAGTACAGTAAAGCAAATGATTGACAAGTTTTGGTTATGTGCAGAAATAAAAACTAATGTACATATAAATAGTGAGAAAAACATAGTCTTCAGTGACTCATATTAATTTCAGAGAAGTATGTATACATGGTATCAAAAGAAATAATTAATAGAGTACTTTTGCTTACCTTAACAGAATTCATTATTTTCATCACATATATATGTGTGTATACATGGCTACAATGATCATAGCTCAATGTCATTATTTTTATACATCTTCCTCCCCTACCGTCTACTCCTTGAAGGCTCACATCTTACTCAATTTTAATTGTAGGGCATCCAGAAAAAAAAGATGTAACCAATAGTTTTTAATAATTAGCCATACAAGAACAGCAACCACAGTATTATTTAATAACTACAGTATGATTAATAAGTACATATACTCAAGCATAGATACATATTGTATTTAGTTTTTATACTATAATTAGTTGATTTTCATAGTTGACACTATGAATACTATTGGGTCTTTTCATTATCTTGGCGGTATTTAAAAATATGTTTCTATTTTATAATAGTAAGAGAATATGTTTATATTCCTATGTCAGTGATTTAAGCATTATGAGAACAACACTCCTTACTCCGGAAACGAATAGGAAACCACCTACTACAGTTAGCCATGGGCACAGAATTCAGACATGAGTCAGTTCAAAATTTCAGCATCAAAGAAAGGAATGTCAAGTATGTTGAGGCTGAAGCAAACTTTTTGAAACTTCACTAACTCACTGTCATTAACTTTCTGGGATGTGAGTGCTTATTGAAAGGCCCATAACTAAAACTGGCAAGTTAATAATCCTGCTCTATTACAGTTTTCATCAGTTAAAATAATTTGTATGTTTCTAACATCCACATTTTCACCAATGCAAGTAAGTGAATGCATAGATCAAAGAGGTATTTCGTACATTCATTAAGAATTTAATTAGCTCCTACTATGCGATTTATCTAGAAAACACTTAATCCTTATAGCTCATGCTTCAAGGAGGACTTATCAGTAAGCATCCTGAATTCATACCCAAAAGTTTCCTCTCAAATTTCTCATAGTAGTATTTTCAATAAAGTAAGGAAATGATTGTGAAAAAACATATATGCTCAATTAGACTATTCAGGAGAGGATTCAATTAACATGGAGAAAGAATGAAATCAATTTTCCTTCAGTGTGAGGCCAATAACCCAATTTACCTTTGGAGTTTCTTTACCAAGACCATATATATGATCTGACTGAAGAGAAAGTCTTCAGAGATGTGGTGTATCAAGCTTGTGTTCATTTCAAGGACTTCAAAATTCTGAAATTAATCTCTTAAAGTAGTTATTAATCATGAAAACTTACAAAACAAGAGGTAAAGGCTAAGAAGTAAAACTGACCAAAAAAAAAAAAAAAAGTGGTAATCACTGAATCAAACAAAGCACCTTACTAGGGGGAAGTCAGAAGTCCTGAAAGTCATCTAATCTAAATTCTCCTTTGTGTGTGGGATGTACATGAGTTTAGAATGAGAAAAATCTGGGTGGAAACACAAGCTTTGCCATTATTAGAGTGTCATTTCCATCAGTTATGGACCTTTAGGAGTTCCACTTTTCTCTTACTTGTAAACTGATAATGGTAATACCATCACCATTACCAACCTACCCTGAAGAGTCACTGTGAGGAAAGAGTAAATGTGTAGTGCATAACAAATAATTGGTAGCTGGCATTAACAGGTGAGGAAGGTACGACAGAGAGTTAAGTGTCTTAAACAGCCAACTATATACAGAATGTTGCTCTCCAATCCTCAAGTTCAATACATCTTAATAATTTCC
Source organism: Hystrix cristata (assembly GCA_004026905.1). NCBI lineage: Eukaryota > Metazoa > Chordata > Mammalia > Rodentia > Hystricidae > Hystrix > Hystrix cristata. The sequence goes on from PVJO010006159.1 coordinate 52,541, forward strand.
ACTAGATATGTGGTGGCTCAAGCTGAGCTAAAACAAAAATCAGGTATTGCTAAAGAAGAAAAATACTGTACATTATGCACATAAAAAATTATGTATGTGTACTACAACTAAATCATAGAATAATTATTTATTTAAGTCTTAGTCACTTTCTTCACTGCTGAGACAAAATACCTGACATCCACAACTTAAGGGAGAAGTTTATTTTTTTCTCACACTTCAGTCCATACTAGATAAAATGCCATGATGGAGGAGCATGGTAGAGGAGACCTGTTCAAGGCATGGCAGACAGGAAGCAGAAAGTAAAGCAAAGAGCCAGTGAAGGCAACAAACAAAAAGAGAGAGAGAAACTTAAAAACAATCAATAAAAAAAATCACTCTCTATATCTACTGAGATCAAAAATAGGACAATATTCTTCCTCCCTTAAGATAGTAAAAACTCATCCAGCACTAATAGCGAACAACATTGGATATTAATAGAGAACAAAATTGGGCTACATATCAATTGTCATATTAGGTGGATAAGTCAGAATATGGGGAAATTATTTTAGAAGTCTGTAAGATTTCATAAAAGATATACTCTGACTTTAAAAGATAAAGCTTGGTAGGTGTTGAGGAGGAAAGAGGAAATTACCATCTATGGACCTGGGATATATGTAAAAATGCTACCATTATTAACTTGTAGGATTAATAATATTGGCAAGACTTCTAGTACCAGTAATCACTAATCTTTAAAGATCTGTTATAGGATAACCTATGTGTTGCTCTATGAATTCAAATTTTTAATACCAGAGTTAAAATATTTAACTTATTAGTAATGGTTTTTTCCGAACTGTTTCCTGCCATGACTCATTTTTCCATTTTAGAGCTCTACATGTCTTTCTGTGCAAAGAGAATTTTACTGAATGGATATGAAGACTACTGACTTTTTACTTTAATTACAAAACTGAATAGTAAGAGGTATTTCTATTTTGATAGACACTCATACCAGAAAGCATATATACAAGCAAGCTGTATACTTTAATACAGCGGGGTGGGGAATGGTGCTCACAAATTTCTTAAACATTCATTAAAATCTTATAATCCCAGATAAACTTGAAAAGACAGTGAAAACTGTAACTCAGGGAAGTATGAAGAAACGTAATTCATTGATTCTCACCAACCTGTGGACAAAAGGACTTTTGCTACTCAGAAATACATGACTTGATGTGCAAATTTTCATCTTGTTCTTGTTTCATCTGCCCTCCCCTTTCTCCACACTTGCACACCCTCCATCCCCTGGTGCAAAGCCTCCTAAGAAACAGACTTCACCATGGAGCATTCCTAAGATATAGAAACTGTTCATCACATACAGAACTCCGGGAAAGTCTACAGTAAATGAGGCAGTATGTGGGATTCAGTAGCAGTCCCCTGGGGGGAGGCTGGAAAAATACAAAGAAATGTTAACAGTGGTCATCTAAATGGCTTAATAAGAGATGTCTTCTCTTTTATCAGTCAACAAGGAAGTTTAACCTTTGGAGTCCTACTATGTGCTAGCAACTGTCCTAGGTAGTGAGGATAGGGTGATAAACAAGAGGGAGATGAGCTTTCCACCCTCGTATTGTTTACATTCTGGGGGAAGAGAGAAGACACATAGTAAGTAAATTAATAAATGAGCCAAATAATTTCACCTAGTGCCAAGTTCTAACAGAGAACTAAAACAGCACTATGAAAGAAGTCAGGGCTGGGGATTTAGCTCAGTGATTAGAGTGCTTGCCTTGCAAGCACAAGGGCCTGAGTTCGATCCCCCGCACCACAAAAAAAAAAAAAAAAAGTCAGTCAGTAATTCCGGTAGTAGAGAAGTGTGACTACTTTTGAAGGGCATCACTCAGGAAACAACTTTTAAGCCAAAATGACAGGGTTGAGCCCCGGATGGGCAAGGATGCAGCACACGTAACTCTGGTGAAGTGACGGGTAAAAGATGAAGTCAGAGAGGTAAACACAGGTCAGACCATGTAGAGTCTTGCAGACCATAGTCAAGAGTTTGGAAGTCCAATGTGAGGTCATTGGAAGAGTTCTAAATGGGGGTAGTTTAACATAATGCAACTATTTAACAGTTTATTTTTATTTTATTGTGGCACTGGGAATTGCAACTCAGGACCTCTACACAAAGATCCATCCCCAACTCATTTTTAAAATTTTTTATTTTGAGACAGGCTTTCACTAAGTAGCGGGCTCAAACTTGCAATCCTCCCACCTCCTTAGCCACGAGGATTACAGGAATGAACCACTGTGACCTGCTCACATTTTTTATATTCTCAAAAATGTACATAAAATTGAAGGCCACTCAAAAAGTAATTTTCACCTACTGAAATTAGAGATACAGACAAAAGAATACATAATAGTATTTGAGCTCTTTTCAATTCCGTAATTCATACAGCAATTACTCCTTCATTTCTCTCTCACTTGCCACTGCAAAACTACTTCTCAAACTCAGCACCTACCCCCAATATCTCCTAAACTTAGAAGAAAAAGAGAACTGAAGAGGAAGTGCCCTTATTTGTTGTATACCGTGTGTTACACCCCTTTCTAAGCTCTTTATAGCTAGTAACTCAATTCTCTGAGGAGTATCTACCTTATCATATGTCTACATCCTTGCTCTTCTACTTTATAAGCTCTGACTTTCTTTTTCCACTTCCTAATTTACTCTTTGACAAAGATGAGAGGGTCCAGATCTCTAGACTGTCAGTGTATCTACCAACCTTATTTTAGCTATTGTCTGCTTCAGGGAAAGGTACGGTCATCCTTACGTGTTGGAGTTGAAAGCACACTACATAAACTGTTTCTCTGTGACCATAAAAGAATCTAAAACACAACCAAATAGCCTCCAACTTGGAAAAGCCTTCAAAGTTTAATCCTAGTCTTAGGTACAACCTCATCAGCAGGTAGTCGTTCAAATCTGCTTAACCTTAAATATATTTCTTATTCTCCACTCTGTGATCTTGTATTAGCTGACTAACTGATTTGGTAATTTTGTCCAATTGCCAATTTGGCTGGCAGATGCATAATGTTCAGATTCAAACTCAATGAACTTTTAAAAATATAGGCATCTCTCAAGAATCTCATTAGTTTTCCAGAAGAATTGGAAATGACAGAGGATAACTTTAACCAATCTTTTAAAACTCTGCATATGAATCAAAGTCTATGATTTCAAACTTTGTTTCACTTATGCAAAAATATTTACTGAATACTTATTTTGTATTGATACTAGTAAGAAACAAAGTATTAGCAAATTCTTGCTATAAAAAATGTGTATCACAGTGATCTTTAACCAAACTCCTTATTTTAGTGTAGTTTACCTGCTCTTTAAGTACCCGTGTTTGACACAGCTGTCCAGTGAGTAGAAATGAAACCAGTTAGTCATCAGGACCCACTACGTTTAAAAAGGAGGATTCTAAAAATTTATTTTGGAAACAGAGATTTACCTTTTAAAGTAATTATTTGATATATAATTGAACAGATGGCATTCTTTGCTGTGAAAAAAATAATTATATGGCTAATAACACATGTTATGTAATCCCCCATCTTTTCAGGAGACTTCAAAAGATTCTAAAGAGTCAATAAACAAAATATGAGTACAAGGAAATATTGCTGTAGCAGGTCATAAGCGAGTTTGATATAATTCTGCCTGTCATGGAAGTATTTTAAAAATAACAATTTAATTTGAAAGGTATCTGATGTATAATTTTTTTAAAAAAATTTACAGCCAACTATGTAAGAATGAGGGGTAGGAGCACTTTGACATTTTCAAAAATATTTGTCATGGAACTGTTTTATATACAAATTCATTTCCCTTATTAAAATTTTACTTTAATATTTTAGTATATAATTTTAAAATTATCAATCAACAATTGAGGCCTCCAAATGTCTACAAATTAACTTTGAAAGTTTGCTATATTTCATCCATGACATTGAAAAGCTCCTCATGTAGGGCAGGTATCACAAGATTCCCACCAGCTGCATGAAGGTATAGTAAGTACATGATGACAGAACGATGGCTGCTAAATGAATGCAGAAGAGTTAGCCTAGATCTGCTGAGAACTGCTTTGTGGTGCCATGAAGTCAGTCTGCTGAGAACTGCTATACAGTGATCTAAGAACACTTTTTTTTTTGTTGGGGGGGTGGCGTTGAGACAGGGTCTTGCTGTGTAGTTAGGCTGGCCTTGAACTCACTATGTAGCCCACACTGGCCTCAAACTCACAGCAATCCTCCTGCCTCAGCCTCACCAATGCTGGGCTTACAAGGACACACCACCACGCCTGGCATTTTGAGAATAATTTTAAATATTAAAATTTGGGGGGAGGGGCGGTGCTGGGGATCAAACTCAGCGCCTTGCACTTGCCAGGCAAGCATTCTACCACTTGAGCTAAATCCCCAACTGCTAAACATTAAAATTTTTGAAATTTAAATTTGAATCGCTGTACATCCAGAATTCTGTAACACAGGAGGAAAAAAAAAAAAAAGCCAGTAAGGAAGTTAAAATCTATCCCAAGAATATAAATTCAAAACTAACGAAATGATGTAAAACTTTATAATCTTGAAATCCTAGTACTGTATTTTGTTAGCCCTTGAGATGACCACACCCCCACACACACACACCCGCTCTTCTTCACTTTAAGTCATTCCTTTTATTCTGTCAAGACAAAATGCATATTAAGAAAAAACTCAGAATATCTTTCAAGAGGGGATAAAAATGTGGTACTCGTCATAATCAAATATGAACAGCAAAGATTCAAATTAAAGGTATTTCTAAGGCATATGTATTCACCTACTTTTTATTAAGCAATTGCCATAAACAGATTTAGTAGGACCGAGATGTAATATACCCCCATTTATTTCAAAGATTTTAACTTTGTCAAGTTCACTATATTTGTTTATACACAGGTAGCACAAGAAAAGGTCATTACTCTGAGAATAATTTCTAGTAAGCCTCCCGCCCCCAATTCCCTTATAGTAGTGTTGATCTCATCAATAAGAATCCTCTGAGTTAGACAATGGCTCTCTAATTTCTAAACGATGAAGCAGTATGGTGAGGAGGGGACTAAGCAGTAACTTAAACACTATTTGAGGGAATCTACATCTACCATATTTGAGAATTATTTATCCAGGTAAGTGAAAACCATGCACTAAGCAAAAAGGAGGCAAAATTGCACAAGATGGAGTAGTCTCTGGAATAACTCCCGATTTGAGGAGACAAACAAGCCATTAATGATCAACTGGCATTAATAAAATAAAATTACACAATTTATATGACAATACACAGAGCTAGAAAGTGGAAGAAATAAATACTTTCAGGAAACGCACACAGGAGTATTTTAAACCAAAAAAACAAAGGGAAAACAAACACTAGATTTTAAACTGATTTCAGTACCCCATCAAAATGCTATAAACTTTATTCAAGTTTGAACAAACAACTTATTTTAAAAAGATGTTCCCTTAAGAAAACAAAGTATGTATGGACAAGAATTTACTGTAAGCCAGGAAGTCTCAGAGGGGTGTGTGTTAACATTAACTCATCAGAACCACAGAAGGCAGAGTTTAAGTAACTTCTCCAAGGGCCTAAGACTATTAAGTAAGGTAGCTTAACACAGGCAGATCTTGGTCTCCAGTTTATACACAATGAAATAAGGTTTCGCCATACACAACACAAAAAACACTGACAGTTTAAAAAATTCTACAAGGTTTACTGAACCATTTCAGTTTGAGAATGTATGATGTGTGCATGAAACCTACATCAGAGCTACTGTAGACACAGAGATCAACAAATAGGTGGCTAAATGTGTACTGATACATTTTACTTCTGAGAATTCACCAAAAGCAGTTTGAAGAAAAGTTTATATGCTACTGCCAAAGCCTCCTTGTTAAGAACTGCTTCCACCATCTTTGACTTTATATATATTGACGCTGGGCAGTCATCAATGAACAGAATGGAAGAAAGTCTGATGAAAGGTGCTCACAACAACACATGGGGTTTGCTTTCTTTTCCAACTTATCTAAGAATTTTAATGTCCTGCCTTCACTCCTTTGTGGTCTTATGCTTTATTTCCCTAAAACACGAAATAATGAAAGAAGGCTGAGAAGAGAATACACCAAAGGATTTCTGTTGAAACATCTTTTCAAAGAAGCTACAAAGTTTTTTATCCTTACCAAAAATCTGAACCATACAGAAAACCGACAGAAGTTATATATCGCACTCATTAAAGAAGCTGCTCTAAAATGATCTTTGTTGATTACTCCAACATAAATACACTTGAAGGGGATTATAACTTCCACTTCACTTGAAATACTTTTAGTTCAGTACACATACAGTTACAAGATTTTTTCCATTTGAATACAGATAGACCATTATATACATACAGAGTACATAGTGTGGTTATCACTTTGACTCAGTTTCTTAATTTTATCACATAAGACCTTTTTCTAGGAGCCAGTCCATCTTTAATAAATGGCAATCTGATCCGAGTGTGGTTATCCTTTCCTAACAGTAAACATCAGTGTTAACATGTGCACACATACTTTATTGTCCCAACTATCACTATCTTTATTCTGCCTAGGAGAGATAATTACAACAAATGTAGGTTTATACAGTCATTCTAATCTCCTGCAGACACTCTCATTCGTTCAATAGTATACATTTGGGTGCCTACTAGATATTAGCTAAAATAACTATGGTCTCATTTTTATGGCTTGAGTTTATCATTTAGCAAAGAAGAAAGACAATGAAACAAAGGAAAACTTCAACTGAATGAAAAGCTACAAAATATTAAACAATATATGACGTTAAGGTTTCGACCTAGTCTAGGAGTTCAGAGAAAGCTTCTCTCTGAAAGGAGAACTCAGCTGGACTGTGGATGGGGAAGGGTACCACACCCTGCCAGAGGGCAGAGAATAAAGGTACTAGGGTGGGATAAAACAGGGCCAGAGAAGTAAGCCAGGACTAGATTCTGCAAGAACTCAGAAAGGATTCTGATCTTTATGGAAGAAGAATAAAAAGTTAATGCTGGATGCTAGTCAAGAAAAAGGCAACCAGGTACATTTCTCAAAAACACATGGATCTTGGAGCATCTTTGAAATATATCCAAGTGAGAGAATATCACGTTCCAAGGCTCTGGAGCTCAGAAGGAAGGTCTGGGGTGGAGATGAAAGTATGTGAGTGGTCCTGCACAAAGGAAAGTGTCAATAAATAATATTTATATGAGATAATGAGCAAGGTAAGACAGACTCTATTCAACAATGACAGAACTACCAGAAATAATTTAAAAATGCTAATTTTCAACATAATTTGAAAAATGAATATTCAGAATAAAAAAGGTCATATAGTAAAAAGGTGAATAGAATTTATGTATTTATCATTTTAACTTATTATTGTATTACATATTTATAATATTTTACATGTTTATATTTCCCCTTAAGGAAAAGTATTTCCAGGTATTTATACAATAAATTAGAAGGAAATATAGTTTGACGTGCAATGAAAATCCAATTGTATGGTTTGACACTTCCTATGCCTTTATAAAGGACCAAAAGAATATAAACTTTCACCATTAAAAGGAAGATACAGTCTTAGCAATGCTTGCTTATGTACATCATTTCCCAAAGGTCTCATTTAAACTCTTTATTCATGAGTATTAACAGATAGCATTTTGCTCCTCTACTAACAACAATCTGAAGCATGAAGTTTCTAAGATTTACCAAAAGCACTGTAATAATACTAGCTAAAACTACTTAGCTATCTGTATTTCATACATATATATTCATATACCTAAGAACAGAAAAAGAATTCTTTTCACATTAGGATTAAATTGAATGCTATACATTTTACATACAACTGCCTAGCTTTATTTTGTTTTAACTGCTTTCTATCACTTTCTCTGAGATAGAATATATCAAGAAACACTACAGTTAATTTAAAAAAAAGGTCAAAAGGATGAAGATCCCACTGAAATACTTTTTTTAAAAAAGTATTGACAGTTATTTCAGTTATATCTCATTCACTTTGGTTTTGTGAGCAGGGAATACTTTTAAGAATAGATACATTTCCAACTGTACAGTACATTTCATTCACTTCTAACTTTGCAGACAGAACATACCTCAACTCAACCTTCAGTGTAGTCAATACTATACATATGCATCTCCATATATTCTTTCATTTTCACTTTCCAGATAATATTCTAATGTACCTAAATCAAAGAATGTTATTGCATTTTTCTCAAAGTACGTACAGTTTTGAATACAGACATGTCTGGAATTTTAAGTAAACATATTTAAGATTATGACAGGTTAAATTGATAAGAGATACCACCTAATTAGTAGTACTTTCTAAATTATATTAAAGAGACACAAAATATAGCAAAATAAAGAAAAAAAACTCATGAAATACTTCTGGAGGAGGTTGTAGTTCGCCCTTTATTACCTTTTAGTATTACAGTTAGTTAATATTCTAAATAGGTCTACAAAAGCTGAACAACCTCTCAAGCTCTGAATTCATGGCACTGACCTCAGACTTGCTCAGACTGATTTTAAATGCACTCTGTTATTAGTAAAACCTGTTCAAACACATGCCCCATCTGCCAGCACCCCGTCTGCAAGAGAGCCTCTCATTCTTGTAGCCGGTACAGCTTCTGCCTGTTTCCTTCTCTTCTCTACATACCAGCTGTATGGTAATGAGTACGAGCAGCTGAAAAATACTGCATGATAACAAAGCTAACATAAAACAGCAGAACAACAACACTTCCTCTCAAGGAAGCAACTGCAGCATGAACACAGCTGATAAGCTACTGACAGAGTTGGGGTTAAAATTTTATTTGTATTTGTGCAGGGCATCTGTGGCAGCAGCATGGGGCAGGCAGTGTTCATACATGTGAGCATGTTAAACATGGGGTTTCCATGACTAAAAAATAAAAAGAACCAAGAGAACACATGAAACCAAAGAAACATCTAAATTTCTAAGTACTTCTGTTAAAATCTGTGAATCAGTTCCTTAAAGGTTTTAAGTCTCCATCCTTATGTAGTTATTAGTGCCATTTTTACAAAACAGTTTTCAAAGATATAAACAAGTATGTTCCATTTCTTAATTACCAAATTTTGGGGTCTAATTTAGGGAGGAAAAAATGTCAGAATTTAAAATCATAATGGAAACTATTTACTAGACATTTTAGCAGATAACATGAGAATTCATAAATTCTATGTTTTTAATTCATTTACAGCACTTTATAAAATTCTATTTTAATGGCATTTGAAGCTAACATATTTATTCTAAACATCCAAGAATTTCCAAATAAAATGGGGTTAATTTTTTATATAAATGATAGTCACACTGAATGAATCTACATTTATGTAAGTAGAACTAGATTAGACAAACATTTCATGTGCAGTCTTCTCTAAATCTTTGCATTTCGGGAAGATTAGCAGTCACTCAGGAAAACTGTTTAAGAAAACTGACTATTCAAAACTTGTGTTATGCATATCCTTTCACAATTTGAAGAAAGTGGATGTGAAAAAGCTTTCAAAATACGAGACCTAAATAAACTAAGAAGTACTATAAAAGTATAAAATTAATTATAATTTTTACCAACACATCTAAAAAAGTCTTACGTGGTGTTCATAGCATGTTCTTATTACATAGCCATATTTCCCACAGGTCATTTCATTTTTCTTTTACAATAACAACCCTATGTAGTAAGTGCTACTATTATCTCCATTTCACAGATGAGGCTTTGCAAGTGGGAGAATTAGGAACTTACACCCCATTCTAATAGGCTTTATCATACATGCTGTTATGTACTCTATTGTCCTGATATAAACTCTACAAGGAGGAGGATTTGGGTCTGTTTTGTTCACTGTTGGACTCTAAGTGCCTAAGGCAGTCTTCAGATCACAGGAAGTGTTGAACAGAACAAATAAATAGATGAACAGATAACAGCTCAGTTATTCTGCTTTAGGTGTAAGTCAAGGAAAAGGCTATTAAATTTTACAATATACATTCTAAGAACCTTAACTATGTTGACATTTTAAAATAATATTAACTAAAGAATCTTAAAATAAGACTGCTTAGTAATATAAATTTTGCTCACTTGTCATGTTGAAAACTCAGGACAAACATTTTGAAAGGCTGGTACAGGATGAATAAAAGTATGAATACCAGGATGAATAAAAATTGCACTGATCTTAGTATTTCGAATATTTTCTTGGATTCATTTATTCTTGTTTCACTGTCTATCAGAATACATTTTCTTTTAACTAACTTAACATATTCCTTGACTTCAAATATAAATCAAGGCCATGACTTTTATAATATAAAAGCCTTTGTATAATATACATCAGAACCTGAATTGAACTAATGAAGTTGCATCAACTATGCTTTAAAAAGATACATACTTGTAAATTGTATTTTCACAGAGAAGAGCAAACTTTTAACAGTAACATTTAAGATTTTAAAAACCTACAAATTCAGCCAAGACTTACAAAAACAGTACTATACTGCCCCTCCATGTTCATACTGGTAGTAACAACATTTTAAACTCTCAAGTGATAATACAGAGATTTCTGTGGATTATTCAAAAGCCACTTAAGCTTAAATTGTTGCCAAGTGAACTGTTTTGAGTCACCTACACATAAAAATATACCTAAATACAGGAGCAACTAACAAATTTCAATTTTCATGTTCTAGATTAGTAAAGGAAAAGAAATTTAAGATAAAAGAATTTCACCCCCAACATTAATCCTCTATTTTCCCCTCTCGAAACAGATTTCTCCATCATCCCAGGAGGCTATCACAAAATAATCAAAATCAAATAGCTACCTAGTCATGCTTAGGGGATTAGTATTTAACCTTTTCTGCCTGGATTCTTTATGTCTACATTTATTTGAGAAAGGAGGTTCAACTTCAAAAGTCTTGATTTAGTGCTAATTAAATTTCTATGAATGCATACATGGAATCCACTATAAAATTATGCTTCCAGTTAACTACTTATATCAAAACTATTACACCATTTATATCAGGCATGCTCTTAGGCTTTACCTACACCATGAGTTGTTACTACTAAATGGCCACTCTGAAGTAGTCCGTCCCTCAAAGAAAAACAAATATGCAAACAACACTAATGTAACAGGATACATGTGTCTGAGAAATAATGGCTCTTGGCAGGAGAAAAGTCTGCCATTTGGGTAAAAGGGTGGAATGAGAAGAAAAGCCTACAATTTTATGGTTTAACAGCTCTGAAAAATATTCAGTATAGGAAAATGGAACTACGAAACCAAAACTAATGTTTGAGAAGTACTACTGAATAATGTTCTCCCTCTATACTTAAATATATGCATATGTAAATACACAGATACTACTGAAGTCAAAAGAGGAAATTTCATTAATCTAATATCTGATTTACAGTTTTAAAAATCTACATTTATTATTTTTCTTTCACATTTTAGAAATAAACACTATATATGAAAATAAAGCCATGTGCTACATCACTAGGTACTTATGAAAGTAACAGAATTGTAACTTCTAAACAGTATACCAAATGGTAGTCCTTCTCACTTATATCACATTTTTAAAAATCTCAGATTATATCTACCATTATTTAACTGGTTTATTTGCGAGACATAATTCATTCAACTTTCTACAGTAAGTCAGAGAGAGGGTCGAGAATTTCAATTCTGACCTAGAAACAATTCAGAAAGAAACCACTAAGCGGGCTTGATAAGATATTAAAGATTCCCAAAGAAAGGTTTCTTATAAGAACATAAAAAATAGGAGCAATTCACTTTTGAATTCTTCCCACTTGTCCAGAGTAGCTGTCTGCCATGTCTGCTCACCACCCCCTTCCTACCTTCAAATAAATTGTCTTCTCTTATTTAAAAAAAAAAAAAAAACATAAAAAATAGAATAAGATGAAATCATATATATTCTTTCAGAACATAAAAATTCCGTACCAGATACTACCTAGTGTTACTTGAAAACCATGTCAATAAGGTTACCAACATAACCTATCAAATCAGGTAAATGCATGTAGTATATACATGCATGTAGTTACCTGTATATAAATGATCGCTAAATGGTTTAGAAACAAAAGTGTATAATTTAACAAAGTAGTATGATAATACTTTCTACACTGACCCAAACTGAAAATGCTGCCTCAGGCCTAGGCGGACTTCTCAGGGTTACTAAAATGTTAATTATAAAAAGGGCGGAGTTTTTTGGTTGTGTTTTTGCTTTGTCCACTAATATACACTAAGTGCCTAGAACTGTGCCTCACTTACTTGGTGAGTGAGTGAATGAACCTATGATGTTCCTCTGGTTTTGATGTATGACCATGATGGTGAGGATACATACCACTCAAAAAGACATCTACAGCCTCCATAAGGGAGGGTAGGGTGGTCTGCCTTGCTCATCTCTGTAACACTAGAAACACACACAGAGAGCATGCATAACATGTATTAGCAGATAAAAATTAGCTTAATGGTGTTCATGCTTTATGGAAATATTGGGAGAGTTTTCAAATGTCGCTGGGATTTTCTTCCCATATTAGAAGTATAAATCCACTACATCTTAATCACTGAAGAAAAATAATAATAAAAACTCCAGACTATCATTATATGGCGCTACCTACAACTATGTTAAAAAAAAATTTAGGTACTCATCTATGGAACGTATGTTTTACAGAACATTTAAATATGCATGTACACAAAGACTTAAGATAAAGACCACCCTGACATTTCACAGTGTATTACTTTTTTTTTCCTACGTAGGTGACGGTTATAAAATACAAAGGGCTGAGGAGTTAGTGCCACAATCCGAGTGAGCTGGGTTCCTGACTCAGAATTTTTTGGAATTTAGAATGATACCATTGTGCATATACTGTATATCACAGAACACTTTTAATACATTACACATTAATATTTTGCAGCAAAACATGAGAATGCAGATAAACAAAAAAGTGATTGCCTTAGGTTAGCTTTTACTATCTTTATTTAAAATTTTTTAGCTTTCAGAAGTTAGATTTCTGGTCTGTGGACAGGGAACTGTGGATTTATTTCATAGCTGTTTACTTTGCCAGGAGCTTAGTTCCAAGTTTATTTTTAGCATATTTTTCACCTGCCTTCCATACTACATGCGTCTTAGAATGCAGTTAGTTTCTATAAAACATAAGCTACAAATTTAAATAGCCTTGCCCTATGTGATACTAAAATACATAAACCATTTGTATACATCTTTTCCTATTAGCAAAAGGAATAACAAGTTATGGAAGTTGTTTCCACAATGCAGTTGAGGTTTATAAGACGTGTTAATATGCTTCGTGTTCACATTTGACAACCAAGACACAACCCAATACTAAAATACCATCAGATGACAAAAAAATCTGGAAATCCGTGTTATCAGTAATTTGAAATTATCATAAATTATTGAAGAAAGTGAGAATTACATATTTTGAATCCCAGGATTACATGGCAACAATTAACTAACCCTTAAACATGTCAGTATATTCTTATTTCAGGTCAGTACACCACAGTGGTGGTGACTCTGGAAATGAGTTAGAACCCCAGCTATATTACTTCCTAGTCATGGGGCAAGGTATTAAACTGCCTATGACTCAGATTCTTTACCTGTAAAATAAGGATAATATAAAACAACCTACTTTCCAAAATTCTTTTAAGGATTAAATGAATTTTTACAAAGAAAGCATACTTAAAGACTAGTACCTACCCTGAACACCAAATTAAGACTCTACTGTTCAGTTTTAATGTCATCAAAACATTATTATTAAGAGGAGTGTTTTCTGTCTCCTCAAAGTAGAGTCTAAGCTCATGAGGACAAGGCCTTTTTGTCTCTCTGGTACTATCACAGCCAAGGTTCCAGAAAAGTCCTCAACTCTGTTTTACGTGCTCAATACCTTCTGGCTGACATTAATATAGTACTAATAAATCAATAGCAAGATATAAATGAATAATTTGCAGCAATATAATTAATGTGAAAAAGCAGTATGTGAGCCAACCAATGATACATATTTCTTCATCGGCTGTTCAGCAAATATCTTCATGTTCACATCAAAGTACTACAAAGCCTTTCCTTAGCCATTCACACCGTGTCCTGTGTGTCCCCTCTCTTCCAACAATACTGTGTACATAGGTCCACTTATGCAATTATCCTTTTGTACTAAAATGATTTGTCTTTCCACTAGATGCTTAAAGACTGTAAGATGCTGAAAGGATTGTGTTTTTACATTTTTGCCTAGTCGTAGGCATGGCTGATAATCATCTTTTTATTTATAGCCAATACAGAGAATAAGACCTCAAGAAAACTTATGATTTGTATTCTGTTTACTCATGTTTATGCATGATGCATAATGCTTGAAATATTCTTAATAGAATAAGGCTTAAAATAGAATGGCCTGATATCTGGTAAAATAATTAACTCCTCTTGATAAAATAAGTAATGAAGGGCAACTGATAATCTAAATATGTCTGTATTTTCCAAATTCCAGGGACATGTACATTAATACAGTACTAATAAATCAATGGCAAGATATAAATGAATAATTTGCAGCAATATAACTAGTGTGAAAAAGCAGTATGTGCAAAGGAGAACTTTAGGAAGAAAGTTTCATTTCCCCACTCAAAAAGAGGCAAAGAAATAAATAAAACCAGGTACCCTATTAGAATGCCCCTCTGGATTTGCTCATACTACCACTCCACTCTTTCTTCTCTTCAAAATAACACAATTTTTTCTTTATTTTTGTATTTTCTGACATTTTCAAAACACCATTCTACCAAAGTACTTCCTAAATGATTATTCCGTAGGTTTCTTTCTCCTTCATTTTCAAAATCAGTAAGTACTAATTATTTTAAAATTAGGTGTCAAACTGTGTCTGAGTTTAGTTAAATTTAGAAAATGAAATATTTAAAATCACAGCTGCACAGTCATTTAAAAAAACATTTAGTAAACAGAAACATGCCATACTCACAGTACAAAAACTCCTTAAAGAATTTTCCAAGTTCAATGAATACTTTAATAAATCAGTCATACAAATATTTATACTTTCTCCCGCCTATTCCAAAAAGCATGAAAGATACTAAAGATCACTTCTGAATTGTAAGAAGTTATAACCAGAGGAGACAAAAATCTCTCTATAAAGTTGTCATATACCATCACCAAGCAGTCCAAATATGCCTAAAACTCAAAAGTAATGGCAGTAAGTACAGAATGTTTCTCTATAGTGGAAAACAACACTGGATGAAATCAGTGCCAGGAGAGAGAGAGTGCAAATACACCTGGGGGATACCAGGCAAGGCTGGGATTGGAGAACACGAAGCTGGCTTTGAGAGACCTTACATTTTTGTTATGTTAAGGAGATATCCATGTATTTATACTTAGCTAAGTGCTCTCTGAAACAGATACTGAGTTTCACGCAATTCCTTTTGTACATCAAAACATTTTAGAAGAGCAGACTTACTATATTTTATATGAGAATTAATTGCAGCTAGATTAGAATTCAGGACGGAGGAAAGGTAAACCTGGAATGGAGCTAATTGGCAAAGCTATGATAGAAACATTAGACTAAGTAATGGTGCTATAAGAAGTAGGCAAGTATTTTTGGCAGCTGCTCCTGCTAGCCTGAGAAGCACTCTTGTAGTACAGATTATTAATAGCAATATACTTTGGGAGAGGCTGTCATTTAAACTGTAAAACTATCTCACTAAAATTCTAAAATGTAGGCACATATAAGCTAATGTGACAACCTAGATGGCTATATGATTAAGCAATAAAAATAATATTCTGAATAAATAATAATTATAAGCCCAAACATGGTTTATTTGTTTAGATTAAAAACACAGATCACAGTTTTATATCCAGGAGAGGGGATGGGATGTAACTCAGTGTTAGAGTGCTTGCTTAGCATGTGTAAAGCCCTGGGTTCAATCCCCAGCACCACAAAAATAAACAATGAAAGGAGCAGAAGAAAATTATACTTGAAAATAACACAGGTGACATGCATATGACAAATATTATTCTACATAAGAATAAAAATAAAATCATCATGAACAAATAATTTTTGATCTACAATTTTTTGATCTTATGTTCACTTTTTTCAGGCCTTATATATAAGCATATATCATTATTTTTTGAAAATGAAAAGGGATTCATTTGATAGAAAATCTAGAATAAACACAAAGCACCAGGGTACAGTACTAAGTCCACAAAATGTTGCCATGGTGGGAACAAATTTACTTAAAATATGATTTCTTTGTCTTTAATACCATTAGAAGGCCCTCATGTTGTTTCTTAATTGGTATAATTTTTCTTAAAAAGAATTATGCAATGGTTATCAGGAATCCCAAGAAAATCACATCACTTGATTTAGTAATTCTATTTCTAGTAATCTGTGCATAGTAGTGTGGTTATATATTTATATACAAAAATGTTTAAAGCAGGTCACTACCCAAATCAACAGCAGTAGGAAAATTAAGTTACATGCATATGGCAGATTATACACCACAGCTGGTACGTAAGATTTTTAACACTTAAGAGTCATGGGGAAACATTAGCAATATATTAAAGATGGATTAAAGTGACAACTTTGTTCAAAAACAATTAAATGTTTTAAACTACCATTGAGGTTTATTTCTGAACAGTACAGGTACCAGGAATTTTGAAATTGCTAAGGAAAACATTTTTTGGTTTTATATTTTGAGCATGCCCTATTTTTATAAAGAAAAATACAAGATACTAAATGTTGATGGAAAAAGTTCAGTGTATAGCCACTTAGAACTTAGGGGATATTAAATTACTAAATTTGTGGGCATAATGACTCCTAAATTTGCTTTGCCAACAGAGCTTTCAATAGTTTGCATTTTAGGTACGCACAACATCTTCACACAAATAAAAATTTTATTGTAAAAATAATTGAAGACTTTCCTATCAGAAATGAAAGCAATATAACTGATAATTCTCACAGACCTTGAAACGTTCTGTAACAGACTGATCGGTAAGCTAAAGGAGCACAATAGATTAAAACTAACTGAAAACTACACACACAAAAATAACAAATAAGGTTATATCTGAAAGACAAAATTAAAATTTTATATGGGCTTGTCTGTTACCAGTAACTCAACAATGAAGAAAAAACTTGACCCCTTGCTAAGAGCAGTACTATGTTGTTTTTGCTACACTAACTGAATGAACGGATGAAAATGGTACTGCACTAGATTTTGAAGATAATCCATCAGCCACCCTGTTCTCGATTATTCTGTGACAAACACAAACACTAAGGTAACATCGCTCAGTTTACAAAAGACAAAGAATAAGCAAGGAGAGGAATACTTCCAGTTTTTTATGATTAACATTGTTACAAACTCGTAGGATAACTTTTTCAGTGAAAAATCTTGAAAGAGATTATGTAAACTATTCTACATTTATAAATACACTATACACAAAAACTATTTGCAGAATAACTGAAATTTTGAAAGTATGTCCTCCTCATACTGCCTGTCAACAGTGACGGGCTCCTATGCCCACCCTCCAAAATAAGACAACAGCAATTGAAAGCAGCACTTAAGTTTACAAGAAAAAAATCTATACAGGTCACAAAACATAGAGAAAGAATCACTACTACCTACAGTATTATAGTCTTTAGATTAAATATCAACTTATTATTTAGCAAGAAAATTGGGAGAATTAACTTATTTGAGCCTTGGTTATCTTATCCTACTGAACAGAGACAACACTTAACTTACAGTATTTAACTAACATTTAAAGATTTCAATCATTAAGTGAGTTAATTTTTTAGTTGGAACAGTGCTACAATACATGCTAGGTTCTTTTTGAATAAGGGCATTCATTAATAGGATCACTAAGCTAATATACATTTAAAAGAGA
Source organism: Hystrix cristata (assembly GCA_004026905.1). Taxonomy (NCBI): domain Eukaryota; kingdom Metazoa; phylum Chordata; class Mammalia; order Rodentia; family Hystricidae; genus Hystrix; species Hystrix cristata. The sequence continues at coordinate 70,449 of PVJO010006159.1, forward strand.
AATAATAAAAAGCAGAATGCTAAGATTACAGTGATTAGAAACAAAATAAAATTCTTCATCACATCACTACTGCTAAAGAATCTGAGAAAAGTATGATTTTTCAAAGGAATACATGGCCTAAAAGCTTTAGCGATACCATTTTAAAAATTTACCATAAACTGAAATTTATATATATATTATATATATTATATATAATATATATTATATATTATATTATATATTATATAATATAATATATATAATATATAATATATATATATAAAGCAAAAGGTTATATGCACTGTAGTACAAAGCTATTTTCAATGTTTTTGTAAATAAAGTTTTACTAAAACACAGTCATGCTCATTCATTTCTCTGGCTGTTTGACCAGCATTTCTCTGGCTGTTTGACCCGAATCATTTTAGCAGAGCTTACAAGGTCCACAGAGCTAATATACTTACTGGCACTTTGCAGAAAAGTTTTGTGAACCCCTGATTTTAAGCTATCCCCAAATTATGACAATACATAGAAATGATATTAACATTTTTAAAATGATACAAATATTCTTTAAATTTTGTTTTTATTTTAAGGAAAATAATTTAAATGTGGTATTTGGACAAGAACTTGACATAGAATATAACAATTACAAAACTGTTTTCAACTAGCAGAAAACCAGTTGTATATTTCACTAGTGCCCGAGTTCCTGGGTGTATCCAACAAGTCTGAGCCTAGCCTGAGCAAATCAGTGAGACCCAGTCTCAAAATAAAAGATTAAAAATTCACTGGGGCTATACCTCAGTGTGAAGGCCCTGAGTTCAATCCCCAATTGGACATGGATGGGTGACAGCAGGAAAGAGGGAATGAAAGAATAGTCTAAATGCATAAAAGTGCTTCAAACTAAAAAAAAATAAAAAATAAAAAAAAATAAAATCAAGTGAGTGAAGAAGGGATATTTAAACATTAAGCACGGTTTTTCTACCAACATACTGTTATCAATTGAAAGATGTATCATCATTTCTTTTATTACTAAAAAGAACATATCCTCCAGAAAGTATGATGTACGTTCAACATGCACCTTTATTTCGAGTAGTTTTAAAATATGGAAAAAATAATGCAACTTAAGATTTAAGAAATGATGTTAACATAATTAAGGGTATTCCAATTTCAAAGGAAAAATGATTTCTCAAATATATATTATTATATATATGATATATATAATAATATATATATCATATATATGATAATTTTACAGAACTTATTTTAGAGAACTTATTTTATCTCTAAAATAAGTTCTGTAAAATTTCCCTTCCTATAAAGATCAGGGATTTTTTTCCCCTTTTTAGTTAAGAGTTACATTCCCAAATTTACTCAGCACTAATAATTACCTGTAAAACTTCCTTTTAACAAGGATTCCAATTCGTATTTATGATCAGGGAATATTGAGCCAATATGAATAAAGTATGAGGACCTCCACACCAATAACCTTTTTATTTAAAGGTAACTGATGAATAGCTAGATTTCTATTTACTGTCATTACATTCAATCCAAAGTTTACATATTTCAGATGAGATCCTAGAAAAATTTGTATAATAATAAATTGGACTACCAGTATTAATATTATACTTAATATTAAGGTAAACAAATTTCCTGAAATACTTGAAGAGATTAGTTATGACTATTATTTTGATCGATTTTCACTTTTAAATTATTTAATTTTATGTAAAACATTAACTGATGTACACGTATTAACTGACTCAGCACCTATGACCAAAGCTACACAGTCTTACCATTAGTAAATATACATTGTATTCAGCTCATTACTTGCAGGAAAAAAACAGCCTGCAAAATACAAGGGAAAAAGTACCAGCAAAAGCAGGCAGAAGGCTAACTGCTCTGTGGTGCTTTGTGGTGATGCTTTGTTGTGAAAGTGTGTGAACAATCTGCTTCAAAGGAGCTGAACACATCTGAGGTAGTTATGTAAGATGTATGTAGCACATCAAAGGCTTTTTTAAACGTCTGATAAAATATATGTATGAATGTGTCATAAACTTTACCATGGAAAAGTTAGTAACAAAAGATAATATAACAAAGAGTGCAAATCAGTTAAGTAACAAAAATAATATAAAGTTATCGAATACTAGTTGTAAAACGCAGGGAGGATATAGTTTTGTAATCCCTCTAATATTTCGAGTAAATTCAATGAGTTATGCAAAAGCAAATTACTGGCAGATTGCCAAGGGGGAAAATGAATGTGTTGTTCCTTAAATTTTAAAAACTTCTGTTTTCTAGTATGAATTTTCTTTTCACATTTAGTTCTATGCTGTTATTACAACTACAAGGCTACAATTTAACATAACACAACAACCTAGAAAAGTCAAATTGATTAGTGACTCTACAATGCCCTCAGGAAAAGATTTGAGGTTCTCTATTAACTTTTCTTAAATAATCACTTTCTGTGTCTTTTAAATTTAGTATGTATGTTAGAAGGCAGAGGTAAAAATACGCACTGTGACATAATGAAGTAATCTCCCATATACTGTACTTAAGTCTACTGGAACTATTCAACAAGAGTACAAAATTAACTTTGTTTTTCTACTGTTTATATCTTAACAGAATTTCATACATATTTTCCTCAATTTTTAAGTTTGTTTATATTGGTATTTTCTTTTATGGCTGTATTAAAATAATAAATTCATTTATTAATGATTTTGAAACTATTAGAGGCATATGTATAAAATGCTTATATCGGAGTAATGACCTCATTCAGCAGAAGCTATAAAACTGACAGGTGATAGAAGACAAAATAGAAGAAACACTTTCTTGAAGGCATAGTAAAGAAGAAAGAAACAAGAAGGTGGTAGGGATATTTGTGCTCTATTTTCAATGTTTAAACTGTATTACATTTTAACTACACTCAAATGCTTTCCAACATGGCTGCCACTTGTTTGGAGTAGTAGACACAACTTGAAAGGAACTAATTAAAAATACATTTTTACAAAGGCTATGTAACTTCCACTACATAGAAGAATTTACAAGGAGGAAAAATATTTTTCCACTGTTAGGGATTATTCTACTTGTTTAACAAAACATTTCTCTTTTAATAAAAGATAACAACAACAATAAAAAGGACACTAACAACATGGATTACACACTCATTTAATTTCAGAGAAATAGGGTGTGTGGGTGTGGGACTGTGGGGGGGCTTCATGTGTTCAAGTCATATTTTAGATCTAAAAATGTATCACTCTAGTAAATAATGAGAAATGGCAATACCAAGTAACAAAATACAGTGAATTGCTAATACTAATGATGGGAGAAAAAATAATGCCATCCTGAAAAACATCCAATAGACCATACTTGATTATACAGTAGCACAAGCTCTACAAAATGTTTGTTCAGGATGGGCTATATATAAACTGTATCGTAACCGCGACACAATTGTTAACATGCTATTTTTGTTTTATATAACAGCGAAAAGTAACGTCTCTATTAAGTTTCAATTTAAGAAAGCGAAATTTGAAATTGATCCACTTTAAAGGGCTAAATAAGCCTAAGGATCCGAAATGCTTTTAACTGAGCTAAATACTGTATTTTCCATGTTTAAGAAGACTACCACCAGTTTTTTTGCTTTTCATGAAAAATAACAGCTACAAATTTGGGACTTTAATATTGTTAGTATTATTTCAAAACATTTCTTTTCCACATTTACCAATTTTAAGTAAGTTTGTAGGATTCTAATCTCATGAAAAAAGGAGATAAAAAGGTAGACTGGGTGGGTAATCCAGCCCTCTAGGCTCTGTCTCATACTGTAAAGTACTAGCTATACAATGCCTTAGTTAGAAATACCAGTTGAAATTTCAAGCACGTCTTTCACTAAAGGAGACAGAAGTATGTTATTTAAAGAAACATTCACATTTTTCAAATGTGTAAGACTTACCCGTCTTCGACAAAAGGGGAGGCCTTGGGCAATGATGCTAATGCTAAAGATCTTCATCACAGTTTGATGTGGTAGAGGCTCTTTCGTACTTTTAAAATCAACAGGAACCAAGCCATGGTTTAGAGTAGCTTTTCCCGGTTTTGACATTTTAAAACTCCTCTTGGTTGATGAAAACTCTCTACATGTAATATAGGCACATTACTAAAAATGCTACCCACCAAATTAAATACATAAATACATTTTAAATCCTTTCAAAAGGCTGAGAACCCAAGGCCTGCTGCTTTTGTCTTTCAACCTTCTCCTACCAAATGTCCTGACCTGTCTGAGGCTTGGTAAAGTGCAAACTATCCTAGAATAGCCAGGAATTATAAACTACTGAAGTGCAAGCTCCTGCTCCTGCCAGTCAAACAGCTGGTGAACCTCCCATACAGTCAGTAAAGCAATGTGACCAAAGCAGGGCTGCTCTCTAGGGTCCCTTTTAATATTTCTCCAACTGATTAATCTAGGTGTTCCCTGAAAAGTGAAAGTAATTCTTTTTCTTTACCAAAAACAAAACACTTAACATTGTATCATCTCTTGTATATCTTAAGTCAACATTAATACTTTAGGGATGATTTGAATTGTGTCTCAAATTTAAGGAGTGTTTAGGCATGCTAAAAAATACATATTTACCTGTTCTACCTCACTTATACTAAAATTAGCATTATTTTCAAGTGTTCATCTTGAGGGTGCTCTAACATACTACTCTGTATTTCACACTAAGTAAACACACTATTAATAACCATTTATATTAATCTTTATATTAGAAATTTTGTTAATCTAAGTTCAATCTGTAATTTTGAAGTCCCATAGATTCTACTTAAAAAATTAACAGTCATGTGATTAAAGATATTGAGGAAAAGATGTTTATAAAACTGTCTATGATGGCAAGGGATCAAGTCCTTCCCATGTCACTTAATAACAGGGATATGCTCTGGAAAGTGCCCTGTTAGAAGAATCACAGAATGTACTTGGTAAAGTAAGCTTACATCCCTACAGGGTCAGGTCTTACGGCATCTCCTTCACATAAGCAGCATTTTATCACTGAAATATCATACACTCACTACATGACTCCACAGAAACATGGGTAATAGCCAACCAGCCCACTGCCAATCACTAGTGCCTAATTTCTGCAACACAGGATAGTCAGATAAATTTTCTAAAACACAGAGAAGGAATCTGGTATTTAACTGACTACTCAAAGACTTTCAGTAGCTCCCCAATACCTGTGACAAAATTTGGAGGTAAAGCTCTCCTCAAACTTGCTCCCAACAAATTTTTCCCACATTTCAAATACTTGTCTAAAGTAATCACTTACACAGGTGTTAGTTAATTTTTATACTACCTTCTGTATTCAAGCCCATGGATCAGATTGTTAAAGATCAGACAAAAAGCTTGATGTGAAAATTAACAGTCCTAATAAATCGTAAAACATAAATGAGGACAATCTTTTCACAATGCTTAGTTAACTAGTTTGCTCTCCCCTTTGGTATTTTTTTCTTCCAATAGCTGACCTCTTTCCAACAGCTTTTGTCTTAATTTCCTTAAAAAAAAAATCTGAAGCAATAAATCTACCAAATTAAAGCAGGCTACAGAGAAGACAACTTATATCCAAGATATATTCTCAGTGCTGCCCTGATCCCATGCTCTTAGGAGTAAACCCTTTTTACAGACCACAATTTAAAACATAAAAATGTAAAATCATGAGCAAAAGTACTTTTAGTGACACAAAAGTCAGTTTTTCCAAAGAACACATACACCTGGTCAATAAGCACATGAAAAGATGCTCAATATCACTAACCATTAGGGAAATGTAAATCAAAACGGCAATGAGCCACCACTTCATGTTCACTAGGACCGCTATTATTTTTTTAAAAAAGAAAAGACATCCCTCCAAAAAGGAAAGTAAGTGCTGGTGAGGATATGGGAAACTGGAAGGCTTGTGCATTGCTGATGTGAATATGAAATGAGTATGGCTGTATGACAGCTCCTCAGAAAAGCTAAACATCAAATTACCATACAATACAGCAGTTCTACTTTTAGATATACAGTATATGCAAAAGAATTAAAAGCAGGGACTTTAATCCCTACAGGGGAGAGCTGTATAGCCCTGTTCAAACGGCATTATTCACAAGAACCATGAGATGGAAGTAACCTAATGAACACTGACTGATGTAAAGCTAAAAAAAGTGCAGTGGGGAATACTATTTGGCCTTTAAAAATAAGGGAATACTGACCACACTCCAACATGGATAAGCCAACCTCAAAGACACTATGCTAAGTGAAATAATCCAGGGAAAAAGAAGAAATACTTCAGGATTCCACTTAAATGAGATATTTAGAATAAAATCAGAGATAGAAAGTAGAAGAGCAGTTGCCAAGGAGTGGGGGAAAGGGAAATGAAGGAATCAGTGTGAAACTGGTACTGAGTTTCATTTAGAGAGAAATGAAAAGCTTCTAAAAACACAAAGTAGTAATAGCTGTACAAAACTGTCCATCAGTATACTTAATGCCACTGAATTATATTCTTAAACATGATTAAAATATTAAGTTTTATGTTATAGGTATTCAACCATTAAAAAAGTGTTTTTAAATTTCAAAATAAATGACTAAGTGTAGAACCATCACCACCAAAAAATCCCTACAGAGCTCTAGGGTTAGGAAAGAGAAGATAATATGAGGGTCCTGGGAATTTTATAAATGTGTAAGACAGGAAAAAAGTGAGGCTAGTATTTAAGATGACCATGTCTATACCCCTACAAGCCTGTTACCACTTGTTAGAGTAAATGTCACTAGTCCCATGCTAGTCTCAGAATCTCCTCTGATGTTTACTTTATTTCCTAACATAAGACAAATATTTTCATTTGTATAACCTTCAATCATACTGTCTCTCTCATTTAAATATCCCTTTTTCTGAAGTAGCTGCCAAGGAATAATCTTCCCCCTAGTTACCAGCTATCACTATCTACTTTGTTAATATTACAATATAGTTTCACACAGACTGAGATTCTTTACTCTCAAAAAAATTCTTCCCTTTCTCCTCCCTCCCCCATGCTCTCTTTTGCAATACTAGGGATCAAATCCAGGGCCTCACTCATGCCTGGAAAGTATTCGACCACTGAGCTAGCTATAAGCCTGGCCTTCAAGTGATAACCTTTAAAATCAAACAGTTAATTAACTTCCCTCCAAATTTCTTTCTGAAAGAAAGAAAACATAATTTAAATTAAATAATATTCTAATGCTGAAAAATAGAATTACTATCTTCTATAATGTTAATATTTATTTGCATTGAAAGATGAATTAAAAAAAAAAAAGATGAATCAAGCCACATGTGAGGGCAGCACTCTGGCGTAATCCCAGCACTCTGGGAGGCTGAGGCAGGAGGATCAAAAGTTGTAGCTCAGCCGAGGCAACTCAGTAACTTAGTGAGTCCCAAAATAAAAGGGACTGAGTCTGTAGGTTACTGTGAAGATCTTGGGTTAAATCCACAGTACAGCAAAACAAAGAAACAACAACAAAAAACTCCAGATCAACTACAACCTTAGTTTTCACTTAATCCCTTATTAATAAAGATAACAAAATATTTTACTTTTAAATTTAAAAGTCTCAGAACTTTATAGGCATTTGTATTTACATGCAGATATTTTAAAGATAAGGCAGATCCCTTCGCTCTTGAAAGAGATCTCTAGCAAGAGATCTCTAGCTAGAGATCAGTTTCTAAGGAGGAAAAGAGATTTGGAATTGAAAAGAACTTAGACTGGGAAAATTAGAAGTAACACCAAGGGTTTTCATTTCCCTGTTACTAAGGAATTTAAAAATAGTATGAAATAAAACAAAACTGTCCAATTTCAGATTATTTATTAGAGAAAGCAGGAGTAAAAACGAAGGTTGTGTTTTATACTAGACACCAACTGATGACACGCTAATGCGACTTCTTTTTTAATTGGTGAATAGCTGCCCTCAGCTGGACAGCACACGACACTGCGGCTCCAGCAAACCCAACCTGAAACTGAAGATGCAACTTTAGTGATTAAGCAGTAAGTACTAACTTACAAATGCATGTACTACAAATTTCATCTTCTTTGGAGGACTTCAGTAATAGTACTTCTAAAGCTATGTTTCCAAACAGTATGGAAAAGTGTAAAATACCAAACCTTCCAATACAGAAAGTCCTAGTCATTGAAGGAAATCAGGGTACACAAGAACTCCAACTGAAGTCTTAAATCTCAATCTACTTTTAAAAATAGTTAAGATGCATACTCTTACTTACAACCTCCATTACCAACTGCTCCCCCACTCCCCACCTGAGACACTCAAAACCAGACAAGCTCTTGTTAAGATGATGCCACAAAGAAGTATAGCACAGCAGGTGGGAACACGAATCCTGGAGCCACACTGCCCTCGACAACCCTGGCTTTGCCAAGCGTGACCTTAATCCCTGTGCACTTCCCTTCCACCTGTACAGAATCCACCTCAGGTGACTGGTTTGAGGATTGAGTTAATGTTAGCACACAGAATAAGGCCACACAGCCAGTAAGTCCTCAATACTACTCAACTGTCATTATGACTACTACTGATACTATTAGGATAGAAAAAGCATATAGAGCTTTGTAGATCAATTTCAATTTCTGAAATCGCTAGGAAATCAAGCACAGATTCTAAAATTTGCCTATAATAATTTAGGAGTAGAATATTTTAAAACATAGTATCTACAAGTTTCAGAAAGATTTTCATTGATGCTGTCAAAATTTTCACCTAAAAATGAAGCTGTAGTATCTTGGCTGTAGTATCTTTGCATTTTAAGATTTCAATTCTCAAATATCATCCAGGAAGAGTTCAACAACATAGAATGTGTGGTACAAAGATGGTCTCTGTGGATGATTTATCTTGTACGGTTATCACTTTCTGATTTTTTTCTTCTAAGTTTGCATTGGCAAAAACTATATACAAATATTACGTGTAACAGGTATCATGAATACGGCATTTTGATCATAGATTCAAGCACTCCAATTCTCTTGTAACAACAACAACAAAAATACTGTTACAGCAATTATTCTGGGTTTCCACTTTCTTTTTCATTAATTATTACGAAGAAGGCTAGGATTTAACTGTTACTGACCAAAGTGCACAGCCTATGAGCTGCACAAAGATTTTCCATAAACTACAGTATTCCTGAATCGGCCAGCTAAAACTTCAAACAACTTGGAAGATACGACCTTTTACTTTCTTTGGATTTTTGAATTTTTTTGGAGTCAGTTCTCATCACTGTGTTGCCCAGGCAGGTCATGAACTTCTATGTTCAAGCAATCTTCCTACCTCAGTCTCTCAAAGAGGTGGGACTACAGGACCACATTCAGCTCTAAGAACAATGTGATGTCAAGAGCTATCAGTCTCACTTCACAACCTGTGATGGGTAAGGCTAGAGTCAATGTTGTTCACTGATTCTGCAAATTTAAACAACATGTGATTTACTCTTGTAGAAAAAGAAAGTGACAGATGGTAAAAACTATACCAATACAGTACTAGACTGATTTCATAATAAAAATAAAAATCAATATCCTTTTGATGGAGAACATGGGATTATCAAGCACACTCAATTACTCAGGGATAATGAGTAGGGCACACTATTTTCTGTGCTGAGTCAGTTTTCAATCTTTCCTAGCACCTTAGATACCACAGTATTAAAGTATGCTCCTTGGGGACAATTCGTGTATGAAAATAGAGCAAATGAAAAGGAAGGCAATCATATAAAAACCAAGAAATTACATTCTCTTCTTAATGATAAATGAACTGTCACTTATGTAAGATGTGTAAAATAAATCCAAAAATATATCATTACTGCAACTGTAGAAAAGTAAACATAATTAGATCTAGCATGAAAGAAAGATTTATGTGGCATACATTTAAGATTTTCAGTATTCATAAAAAGGAAAAGTCAAAAGAATAAGAATGTTTTATAGAAATTAAAAATCATTTAAAATGATTATTTAGAAGTTCTAAAAGATACATCCTTAAGGTACCAACATGACACTTTCTAATTATAATATTTTTGAGAAATCATAATTATGTAATCATTTAATGGATCACAATATATTATTGTACTTGCCAGATAATTTTCTTTATCTAAGAACCAAGGATAGGATTTAACTAAAGAGAAATTAGTTTTGGTTTGAAACAGCACACAAATATACACAGGTGTTATAAAATTATAATTGTAATTTCACAAAGTAAAACCACTGCATGTGCATGCACACACACACACACAAACATATATATATATATATGAAAATATTTTCATTTTGAAAATGCTAGAATATATTAAGTATTATATGTGCTTTGATTTATATAATTAAGATACCACTGCTGGACACTAGGCTGTTTCAAATTCTGCCAGAAATTTCCAGTTGTTTACAAATAATTGGCTGAAAATAAATTATGATTAAAAAATACAGAAAATCAACTGAAATGTCTTAAAAATTAACCAGTTTAAAGGTTTAAAAACAAAAACCAATCCATAGTACACCAGAAACTACAAGATTAAAAAAAATTAACCATTTATTAATTTACTTACAACCACACTATTTGTTGTCAAAACTACCTTTATTTTAGCCCAATTGCCTGGAGTTGGCACCCTAGGTAAACTCATCAGTGTAAAAAGAATATTGGATAAATTTTAACGTACAGTTTCGGCCCCACCACTAACTCATAATCATCTCAGACTTCAGATTTCTACAATGAGTAGGCTGTGCAAGATGACTGAGAATGAGTTGTTGCAGCTTTAAGAGCATATTGAAGGTGCCAGGGATGTATAGCTCAGTGGTAGAGCCCTTGCCCAGTATGTGAGGCCCTGGGTTTGATTCCTGGCATCAGGAGGAAAAAATCAAAACAAAACCAGAGAGCATATTAAAGCTCTAACAGTACCAGGTATACATAGAGCCTTCTTCGAATGCATTGGTCTGCCAATTTGGTACACATTCCTTTATTACAACATAGTTGTAGTAAAGTTATAGTCTTACAAAATACACCCAGATAAAATTCACTGCTTTGATTTCTTTATGCATACCTTCTAAAACCAGGCATTTATGCATGTGTTGTAGAGACACATTTGTGTTGTATAATAAGAAAATATTTTTACTGCAAAAGTTAAAGCATAATGACTTTTAAAAGCCTGGTTAAAAGATAAAATTCAAGAAAAACAACATCAGTGTTTTTCTGATTCCACATTATACTGCAGTAATCTGTATATTTTTAATTTCTTCCCTACCATAGTGGTCTAAAGAGTGACATACTAAGCACATCTGATTTTTTTTTTTTTAGTAAGTAAGCTTTGGATTTTAATTCTACACTTGTATCTAAGATGTTTAGTTAACTTTAAGATGATACTTTTCCTCATTCTTTCATGACACATTCAAAAAATTTTGAGATAAAACAAAAATCCAACTAGTACATTAAATTCTGTAAGTATTTCAGAAATGTCCAGTATGAAGTCTTGGATGTGTATAACACGATTTACTTAATGAGTGAATTTAACACGTACGCCTGTGCTGGGTTACCCCAGCTGTTAAACTGGACTTACACAGCTGCTCACCAAGACTCTAGCTGATGATTATTATAGTTGCACCTTTAAGTCAACTATGACAAAAATGACATTAGATATTACAGGTATTTCAGTCATGCAAAAACTTCAAGTGATGATGGAATGGTTTAAAGTGACTTAATTTTCCACAGTTTTCAAAACAAAATCTATGTAAGTGTAAGACAAAAACTTCTCGCAGTTTTTAAGGTCCATCATTTATATTACTTTTATGAACAGAAGTTAAACATAAATAGTTGATCAGCTTTTCAGTTGAAATAAAGTAAACATTACTTATCAATCATTTATGTCTCTTATAAAACTTCCAAAGACTGTTACAGCAGACCAGGGAGTTATAAATGACACTAGTAACTCTAAAAGAAAGCTATCAACACAGTTAACAATAAATAATGTAGATGGTTTTGTTATTTATCTTTTAAAACCAAACTAAGGTATAATGCAAGAAGCTCACCAATTTGACACGTAAGGATTTCTCCTATGAAAAACAAGCTGAATTTATAAAAATGTAAAATATCTGACAAAGCCACAACAATTTTAATACAGTGAAGAGGGGGGCAGACAACTGTATACAACACTGTTGAGTTTCTGAAGCAATAAAAATCAATTGTTTTGAGCAAGACAAACACATTCCACACTTTGACATATAATTTTCACTAATACACTATGGAAGCATATAATTTATTGCCACTGAAATTACTACAGCAAATTTATTCAAACATAGGATTATTCACATTAAATACAGAAAGTAAAAATAGAATAATGCTATAGAAAACATTTAAGGGTCTCATTCTTGGATGTGCTGACAGTTAATACCACTGGCCTCTAAAATTATATATTCAACAAAGTGCTCTCTCATGAACATCAAAATTAATTTTCTGGCTCAAGTCAAATATTTCATTCTTTCCAATAAGTAAAATACTAAACAGCTATCAAGAAATATTGAAAACAAACAAAACCCAATCTCTATAATTCTTGAGTAGGGTTGAAACATCTTGGGATATAAACAGAAGAGGTCTAGAGATGGAAGGCCTCAAAACTCTCAAGAGAAAATAAAAAGGAAGGTTTGCGGTTACAGGACCTAGAAAATACATCCTTTATTTCAGTTTGCACCAGTGATAGGGGAAAGGGAATACCTGGTATGTTTCCTAGTAGTGCTTTACTTCACTTAATCACTACAACAACAATATGAAGTCACACTGTCCTCTTATTGATAGATAAAAGGTTTAAATTTTTTTCCAAGGGAATACAGCTGCCAGGCAATGGTGAGATTTTAACCCTGTAGGTTTAATTCCTAAACTCTTCTTTTGCAACCAAACATCCACTCTACTTACTCTACAGAATGCTACGTCCTAACCTAGTTATAAGTAATCTCTGCTACTTCCTAACCTAGTTGTTTGGAGAGTCACTTGTTTCTGTTTCATATATGTAAACTTTACAAGATAACTGAGTGCTAGGTAGCTGAAATAGAGTATCATAGAAGACATTTGTATATTATGTAAAGAGAATCTGTTTTTAACATGCTTTCTTTTTTTTTTTTTAATTAAGTCCCTATGCAAGGGTGGGGGTGGCATTAAAAGCAAAGCTATTAAAAGATCCTACAGCAAATTGTGTTCTCAAAGACAACCACAATAACCCCCATCCTGCATGTTATTTCTGCAGTGTGACTCTGACACTTCTTCCATTTTGAGATAAAGACTATGTCCTCTTCCCTTAAGATTCTGGCCAGAGTTTTCTGACTATTTCAAACACTAGAAAAGAAGAAAAAAGGGACTCAGTTTCTGCCTTGCTTGCTGAAACACTGTTGTGGTGGCTTCGATGTGCTGTTTAAATAGTCTTGATTGCTCTGAGGTCATTAAGACAAGAAGTTCAAACTCGCCCAGGTAAAAAGATCACATACCAGAGAAGCCTAAGACTGTAAGAAGAGAAAAAAAGATTCCTGGCCAACCTGTAGCGTGCCATAGCCAGTTGTCTATTATCACAGAAAGCTCTAAAAGGCTCACCATCACTGTGCCAGATGCCTGCTCTTTCCCTACAGGGACACTTTGCAGCCCTGATCTAGCAGTATCCAGCAAGAGCACTTCTCACATTCCTAGCCTAAGGTAACAAGCAATAAATATAATCCTTTTTTTTTTTTGTTACAATCCATAAAGCTACTAGGTGCTTTGCTGTGTGGCAACAGATAACTGAAACATCTCGTCAAACACAGAACATCAGAAGACTGGTCTGTGTGTTCTGATGGCCATCATAATGGAGTGTAATTTCAAAGTTAACAATAATGGAAAGGACAAAAGGTGATCCAGAATGAAAAGGTGAGTGGTTATTTTAAGGGTGGTAAAAATTTTGGTAATAATTTCTCACTTCGCTAATAAAACTCAAAAAGAAAAAGTTTTATACTTTAGCTTGAATGTATACCTAAACTAGTCTGACATAAGACAAAGAAAAAAATCAACTCTCTTTTAAATTTCCTGAAATCATGATTCTGTCTTTATTTCATATAAACTTAAATGAGCAAGCAGGTAAAACAAAGAATAAGAGAAAACAGATCAGGTTTAAGACCTGAAAAGTCCATTTAAAGGGAACAAATGATTTTTGTCATGCAAGTACACGGGCCCAGTAAGGACAGACATTTCAAGTTCTGAAAAAAAATCAATATTCTCATATGTAAACTTTTCAGACTTTTAAGTGCTAACAACGAATTTAAGTGAGTTCTTAAAAATATCAGATGAGATACTAGTTTGCAATCTCTGTTCTGTTACCTTTGGAGTAAAGAAGCACAGACACACTGAAAAAAAAAAAAGAAAGAAAGATTACTGACATCTAACAGGTAGAGAATAATAACTCTTTCCTAAAGTTGTAATCACCTTTTCTATACCTGGTTAATAGAATAAAATGATAACAGGAAATAAATCCCCAAACTGAAATTCATTTTAGGTGACAAACACTACAGATGTATCTCAGTGTATTTAAATTTTTCACTCATTAAACCCTAAGAAAAATGGCATCATAATGATGAGGAACAAATAATTCATCCTGGAACACTATATTTTTAATGTAGACATATACAACCACCATCCACAGCACACAAGTAACATGCACTTCCCCAGTTCACCAGTCTCTTTTTCACACTTCCAGCCCGCACTTGCATTGGATTTCAATAGTCCAAAACTGACAATTAAGACAAAGCAGAGACCAATTAAAGCACTTTCACTTAGAAAGTATAGTATTTCCTAAAAGCAATTGCTGTTTCCAAATCAGAGAAGCCACCTTTAATTGCATCAGGAAATACCACCTGACAGAAGAACAAGGCACATTCGAATACAGGATCTTTTCTAGGTGGTGGGAAAATAAAAAAAAAAAAATCTACACATCATTTTTAACCCCAGTGATCCATGAAAACAATAATCACTCCTCTATGTACATTTCAAATAATGAAAGGTTAAAGTCTGCACACACAATACACCCCTGACAATAATACTTACTATTAGGTGGAATCGAGTTAATAATCTATGCCAGATACAGTTGATAGTTATACCAACAATTTACAAAATGTGTTCTCTGAAGTGTATACTAAGTGCAGATAATTTCAACCTTCCTGAAATTACTGTTTTCATTTGTTTATAGCCATCTCTTTATTGTTTAAAAAACCTTAGGCATTTTCTGTAATACCAAGCCGTAATACTAAAATTGCTACAGATGTACCAAAGAGAATCTTCTATTTATTTCAGTTCACTTACTCAGTTCAAGAACATCCAAGTATCATTAAGGAACAGAACTAGCACTTTCAACTCTTTTGAATGTTTTCATGTGGTGATGCAGAGCCCCAGGAGTACCAAAATGTTCTTTTTCAAATTCTTTCTAGGTTCAGCATTGACAACCAATTATGAAAAAACACCCGTCAGGACCAAGACTGCTTTTTAAGCACTAACAAAAGTTACCATATCAAACAGTTGAACTCTATGCCAAAAACCATAATAATTTACACAAGTCAGTGGAATGGTTTCAGCCCACCTAGAAGAGTATCTTTAAAATTAAAAATATTTTGCATAGTAAGACACCTAGCCTGAACTACACAGTTAAGTTAGTTTTAGCATAGACTTGAAATATGACCATAACTAGCCTTATGTAATGTAATAGCTAACTTACTAAGGACTATGTCCAGTTATGGTTCTGAGTACCTTGGTCTGAGACAATGTTTCATTGTCTCATTCAAACATCTCAGGAACACTCTGTGGTGGACACTACTACCATCTTTAAGTTACTGGAAGACAGGTCAGAAATGTGCACAAGGTCCAAATGCCATGAAGCGATGCAGCTATCTGAAAACCCCTAGTCTGACTTCAGAGACTGCACTCTCACCAATACTTCATCAGCTTTAATGCATCTGTTTCGGATAAGCTATTGAGGACACAGCTACTGAATCACTCATGAAGCCCAACATGAAAATGTTTTTACAGTATTAGGAAAGGAGCATTGGGTTTGTCTGGGTGCATATGTGTGGTACATTTACTCTTCTCTGAGAGGACTCAGTACATTTTCCTCCAACCTGCATCCTATTTACCATCTTAACCCATGTTATGATCTAGATCTAAAATGGCCCCCCAAAGCCTCATGTATTTGGAAGGTGACTGGATTATGAGGGCATTATGGCTGGTTTGCTGCTAGGAAGTGCAGTCTCATCAGAAGGGGTAGGTCACTGTGGGCATTATTTGGAAGGGCATATCTCCCTTCCTTGCTCCTCCCATCATTCCGTTTCCTGGCTGCCATGAGGTGAGCAGCTTCTTCTCCACTATGCCCATCTGCCATGGACTGCAACATGAGCCAAAATAAATTCCTCCTCCTTTAAGTTGTATTGTCTAGTACTGTGTCCCAGTGATAAGAAAGTGACTAAGACACTTCAAGTCACCAAAACTCATTCTTTACCTCTTCTCATGGTCTTTATCTCATACTGCATCTCAGCATTTTCCTTGGAACTGATTTTTATTTATCTTTTTATCATTTTATTATATGTGTTCTCCTACATACAGAGCACAAAAAATTCCCTTGTGGATGCACATTTCCTTTAAATAAGATCAATTCACTTGGCAGTTCAACACCTAAAACCAATATATCCAATTCATAAGAAAAACCGACCTTACTTCATTGGTTCAGGTACCCCCTGGGCTATGATCCCCTCTCTGTGTAAACAGTGTGTTCGCCTAAGCTCATCATACTAACGTTTCTTCAGAAAAAGGGGGCATAAATAGCTAATAAGAAATGTCCTACTTCTTCCTCAAAACATAACACGAAATTAATAATAAGAAGTGCTATCTCCAGTACAGTAAGACCTAAGAAAGAAACAGTTCTAACCAGGGTTCTCCTTAGATTTTGAACTTTCTCCCCAGAAGTCTTCAAAATAGCAGTCCATAGGGTGAATGGAGCTCTGTCAGGTTTGTAGGGTCCGCATAAAGGGTTTTTTTTAACTGAACATTTAACATCTTTCAGGAAAGGCAATGTTTTACAAAATTTATAAGGACCTACACAATCTTATTAACCGTTCAGGACCCTCTCCATACATTCACACCACCTATTCTAAGGCTCGTGTGTTATATGGGATTTCTGAACAAAAGAAATTCAGGAAAATTGAACCAACTATTCAAATATTCCTTACTTTAGGATGATGGGTACTTAAACCCCTTAAGATTATCTTCTGTGCTCACAGACAGAGTCTGGACAAGAAACACAGGCTCTCTGAACATACATCACTCTTTCCTCACACATATGCTGAGGGAGCCTGGGAGGCCTTTCCTTTCATACATTTATGAATAAATCCTTGAGAAAATTTCAAAACATATACTTATATTCCCAAAACACAGAAAGTTTGCATGTACATGTATATTTATTCCAAGATCCATTCTACCATTACTCTTTGTTGTTACTAAATAGCAAAATGGAAATATGGTGGCTACTTATTATAAAAGCAAAAACAAAAACCAAGGTATTCCACATTATGACAATGCTCATTACTACACCAAATATTTATGCCAATTCTGGGCAAGAAATGATGAACTAGAACACAAAGTACAAGAGAGACAAGCACCTACTAAATACTGTAAGGACTTGGAAAGCTGCTCTATTGATAGCAATAAGGTGCTATGTGGCCCTCTAGCGTTCAGTGAACAAACATAAAATTCTTAAGTAATTTGAAAGCTCTGTAAAGTCAAATGAATATTTTCCTGAGGTAGAAGGTAATATAGAAATAAGCTAAGGAACATAAGAGGGTTTTAACATTTTGTGTATGTCTATATATGTCTTAAATTTTAAAAGAATAAAAGGTAAAGGATTCTCAATGATCTAGGACGTGAAATGAAAAACACAATACCACTTACTTATATCACCAAAAAGGAAATATTAAAGTATGAAAAAACTTATGTATAAGATCTATGTGAAGGAAATAGAAAGCTCTGGTGAAAGGTATCAAAGAAGAATTAAATAATGGATATATATTCCATATTCTTATACAGGAAGGACAAAAATAATATTCCTGACATCAACATTGGCAAGATGTCAGTTCTTCCCAACTTGGTCTACAGGCACAACACAATCCCAATCAATATCCCAGCAGTTACTTTGTAAGATGCATAAAACTGTTCCTGAAGTTTATATGGAAAGGCAAATGACCTAGAATAGTCAGTACAATAGTGAAAGAGAAGAACAAAGTTTGAAGAGTGACACTATCCAACTCTACGACTTACTATTAAAGCTACAGTAACCACAATAACATGGCATTAAGAAAAAAATATACAAAGGAAACAATCAAAAACTATGAAAGATACCAGGATAAATATAGTCAACTATATTTACAAAGGAACAAAAAGCCAATATAATAGAAAAAAGATAGTCTTCCACACCACTGTGCTAGAAAAACCGGACATCCACCTCCACCACCATCACCACCACCCCACTTTCTAAAAGGTCTGGAAAGGACAGGACAGGACAGGCTGGGACAGGAAAGAGAAAAATCAATCTAAGAATCTAGATACAGACCTTATATCCTTTATAAAAATTAACTAAAAACGGAACACAGACCTACATGTGAAGTTAAAAAACAAAAACAAAACAAAACAAACAACAACAACCAAAAAAAAGAACATTCCTAGAAGGTGACATAGGCAAAAATCTACAATGACTTTGGGTATTGTGTCAACATTTTAGATACAACACCAACTGCATCTTCCATGAAAGAAATAACTGATGAGTTAGACTTCATTAAAATTAAAAATGTATGACTTCAGAAAGATATTTTCAATAGAATGAGAAGATGAGCCATGACTGGGAGAAAATAATTGCAAAGGACACACCTGATAAAAAACTAATCCTAAATATACAAAGAACTCTTAAAACTCAACAACAAGAAAACAAACAATCTGACTTAAAAATGGGCAAAATATTTGAACAGTCACTTCACTGTTACATGGCAAGTAAGCATATGAAAAGATGTTTGCCACTATGTGCCATTAGAGAATTAAAAATAAAAATGAGATACCACATACATAGTAAAATAGTCAAAATGCAGAAAGAACACCAACAACACCAAACACTAGTGAGGACATGAACAATAGGAACTCTGGTTCGCTGTGGGTGAAGATGTAAAACCCATACAAGTCACACTGGAAAGAAGGCAGGCAGCTTCTTACAACAGTAATGATACTGTTACCACATAATACAGCAATTGCACTCCTTCTTATTTACCCAAAGGAGTTAAAAACTTATGTTTACGTAAAACCCTGTACAGAATATTCACATTGGTTCTGTTCATAATTGCCAAGATGTGGAAGCAATCAAGATGCCCTTCAGTAGACAAGTCGATCAATAAACCATGGTACATCCCGGCAATGGAATATTACTCAATGCTAAAAGGAAATGGCTACCAAGCCATGAAGACAAAGAGGAAACTTAAATGCATATTATTAAATAAAAGCAGCCAATCTGAAAAGGCTACATATAACTGCAACTATATGACATTCTAGAAAACGGAATACTATAAACAGTTAAAAAATGTAAAATGATCAGTGGTTGCTAGGGGTTAGGGGATAGAGGAATCAAAAGGCAGAACTCAAAGGATTTTTTAGGAAAGTAAAACTATTTCGTACGATACTACAATGATAGATTCTTGTCTTAACCCACCAGAGAAACCTAATGAAAACTAGATTCTGGGTGATAACTAAGTGTCAATGTAAAGATGGGATTTGGGTTGGGTTTTAAAGATCTGGCTTGCTGGTGGAGTTGGGCAGATATCATTCAAAGCAAATAAACAGACATGGAAAAAACCTGGGTAGAGAGAAATTATGGTAAGACTTTGGAAGACTTCAAATGTCCATATAGGTTTTGGCTTTATCAGTGGGAAATGGGGCACCAGGTATTTGTTCTGAAATTACTCATCTATACAGAGCTAAACATTCATTTAAATGAATCCAATCATTCATACTGTTAGTTCACTGACAAGAACATGACACTGTAGCCTGGTACACGTAGTTAACATTGTAAAGCAATGAACCTCTAAAAGAGTAAGGGACATTAAGTATTCGAGATAATAAGAAAAAGTCAAACCATTTGTCCACCAAGAGACCAAAGACTAGGATATTAACAAAGATAAGAAAAATGTGGCACAGAAATTTGAAGATTGGCTTGGGAAAAGAAATAGTACTTTCAGTTTTCAGTGGTCCACTAAGGGATGTCCACCGAATAGCCAGAATCATACAACTAAGACTGGGGCAAAGGCCTGAGCTGGAGACATGTCTTTGAAGCTATTCATCAAAGTAAAAATGGAACCCATCAGGATACACGCCTTCATCCTCTCCCTTCTTTCCGTTTTCCCCGCCACCAACAAAAACAACATTAAAAAAAGATCAGGTCATTATAATTATACACATATACTGAAACTATCTGAAATTCTTCAGAGATACTGCCGAGAATTTTATCTTCTTTTTTTATCTTGTATAAAGTACATCAAGTTTTAAAATTCTCCATCCTGTAGAAAGACTATTCTTTAGTTTATAATGAAAACTCATAATTAAAGTAATCTTTAATTACTTGCAGTGTACCAGGCAGATTTAAACATGACCAATAGTTAGAGCTACTAGGGTTTAAAAGAATACTAATTAAGTATTTTAAAAACTGCACTAATAACAATTAATTATAATGTTATTATAAGCTGAAATTCATTTTGGTATCCAAATGAAAATTCACAAATCACTTAAACATACATAAGTTTTAAAGATTAGAAAAAGTTTAAAGAAACTGACTTAAACTCTAAAAAAAGTAAATGGTACATATCAATCAACCGAGAAAATCTGTGAGCAGCATCTGCTTAAAAATTTGTCACATTTTTCACAAACAATACACCCACCGAAAAAGAAATAACAAAAGATATACCTTTCACAATTGCACACAAAAGAATGAAATACTTAGGAATCTATCTAACAAAAGAAGTAAAAGACCTTTACATTGAAAACTACAGCACCCTAAAAAAAGAAATTGAAAAGGATATCAAAAAATGGAAGGACATCCCATGTTCCTGGGTAGGAAGA